>OMNN01063053.1:0-13606 GCA_900302755.1 Chromis chromis | reverse complement strand
GCTGTGGCTACAGTGGGCTACTGTGTGTCCAGAGCAATGATCCTAATGCCCATCCAGTGAGAGGACAGAAACCGACAAGCTTCTCTTCCTTTCTGTCCTCTGTGATTTGCATAATACAATGGGAGAGGAGAGCGTTAGACACACAATTACTGCTTGTGAGAATATCTGCTCTATGCTTGGGTTGAATTAAGCAGTGTTGGAAGAATTAGTAATTACTAATAACTAATAACTTAGTAATTTAAGAAATTTCCCCTAGGGGATAAATAAAGTATTTCTCATTCTGATTCTGATTTCTGTAGGAAGAATTAGTTTGTAAGACACTTTTAATTTACGACCCTTCAGATCCTCTGGTTGTTCTCTTTTGGCGGAAAGAAAACCTTTAGTGATGCTGCTGTCAGCCACGACACTCTGAGCTGCTGGAACAGGTTCATACAGGAGCTACATGTATGGATATGTTTTAATGTAGACTAAAAATCCATCTGTTTAACCTGGATATTATGTAAAGTCAATTTACAGCTACTTTTATAGCTCAATTCATTTTTTAAATGAGCATTTCTTTGTTTTTCCATCTATACATCCTGTGTAGCGCTATACATTTTATTTTTATCATTTTTATGTTCTGTGTTCGTACTGTCCCTAACCATTTTATTGCTGTATTATTCAATTATTCATTCTGAAGTAGGTTTCACTAAATCTTTTTTCTTCCTAGTCTATTATTATAAAGCTAAAATGTTTATTTTTGCTATGTTTTACATGTATATTGGTGTGCATTGGACTCTTTATCCATATTAACCATACTGCATTTGTTAGTCACTTTCACCTCTTGACCACCAGGTGCCCCAGTAACACGTGGTGTACTGGCCACTTGGCTCAGTGGGACAAATTCCAGTGGACTGGTGGGCTGGTGGACCATCAGAAAAATCCAATAAGCTTTTGCTGGCCCTGTCTGGTCCTCTCTGTGTGTCTGTCATGGCCCAAAGGCCACAGAGCTGAATAAGAATGAAGAGCCACAGTGGGATAAGCTGGATGACTAAGTGTTAATGTGTGTGCACGTCATTTCTCTTCCTGTCACATTTTACACAATGTAGCACCGTCCAATATATCTGACAGCATGACTGACTGACATAGCAATTGTGTGTGTAGGCCCGTGCATCATTATACCTTGTGGATCTGCTAGATGCCCACTAAAACAACTATGAGAGCTTGCTCCTTGCCAATCAGCGCATGTGTATCTGACAGTCATGCTGTCTCTCAGTGGGGGCAGACATCCACAAATACTGATAAGACAGATAAGAGACGTCAAACATCTGTACAGAACATTTGGTTAACCATGAACTTCACATGCAAAGACAGGCATATAGATGCTTTCAGACACAAATCTTATCTTCTATCAAACCTTTCAGTTCATATAAGTTTTTTGTTTGTTTGGTTTTTTGCAACTCTTACACTCTAATTGACTATGGAGCAAATGTGATGTTTACAGCATTTAAAGTGAACATTTGTGAGTGGAGTGAATATTGTAATATTTAATACACATAAATTGAGGATAAAGTACATTTTTGTAGCTGTCGCAATCTCTAAATGCAGTGTGAGCTGTACTGATGTGTACTTTTTCTGCCACGTGTGTTGCAATGCAGACGGTGGAAGGTCCAGTAATCCATTAAATATCATGATTCGAATACAAATAATCAATTAGGCTCAATAACATGAGAAGGGATAAAACAGAATTAAGAAAGCAACTTATTTATTTGAATCATCTCAGTAATATTTTAAAAGACCAAGAGGTTTCAAAAGAAAAAAGGAAAAAGGAAACATGGTCATGTGAACTGAAAACTCCGACAGCCAGTCAGTACGAGGGATTACATTGTTTTTTTCAGTAATAAGCGCATTAGGAAACTAGTGGTTTTAATCTGCTCATAATTAGCAGCAGTGGGGAAAGAAACGGGTCCCGCTGGGACCAGCCAGCAGAGAGCAAGCATCAGACTCTGGGCTGCTTTGTAATGATGGATTTGAGAATCCTTTCGTGTTGAACTGAAAATGATGCAGTCTGACAAACAGGACAAATGTAAATACATTGAGCCCTCAGGCAATACAATGGACAGTGGTAGTGTTAGAGTTATTAAAGCTGTACCAAACAGTTCCATGTAACATAAACATGTAGCATGATTTTGTATGTGGAAATGAATTGTCATTACTTTGAGTGGAACCATTCAACAAATACTGGCATCTGGTTGAATCAGTGTTGACGGTCTGATAAAACATTGTTGAATTATCTCCCCAATCTGGCATTGATTTACAATCTGAATTTATATGGAAAGAACACAGAGCATTTAACAAATCATTACAAAAACCTGTTAAAGGTTAAGCAAAAATCCACATCCATGATCTCATGAAAGATTCAACTTTTCCAAACGGTTCTGCTTCTCTGTGGGCTTAGTGGGAAAAGCACAATAAGTCTATAAAGTGTAGAACAGAGTGGCATAAGCATGAGTGACACCTATTTTATCTGCTCTCTGTCTTTCAAACAATATTCAACTTTTCACTTCTTGACAAAAAGCTTTGTTGTATCAGAATAATCTTTAGCTGTAGCTTGGAGCCAAACAGATTACCTTACTGCAAAATGATCTTGGAAAGGTTTGTGAACATGTAAGGCTAATGAGCTTCGTCACCTGTTTCCCAAAGGCCAGTGGAAAGAATGTGAGGATTGGTGCACTTAAGAGCAATACTGGGCTAATTCTATTATACCTTCGTGACCAAAAGGTGTTGTCAGGTCATTGACCCCTCAGGCTACACAATGGACATCTGTAGTGTTAGCTCAGAGAGAGGGACTACAGCTGAGAGCTCAGCGAAACTACAAGTGACAAATATTAGATTTCACTATAGCATCTAATTCTACTTGTGGAATCCCTGCACCTTGGCCAAAGCAGCTTTTGACTGTATAATTATCTGTATCTGATCGTCAATGTGGATAGCAAACAGGGTAGTGAGACCTACTAAGAACTAGTTCAATTAAACACAGGTTCCTTCAGGAACTATGTGAGATTTGAAGCCAACGTTCATTTATTTTCCACCCTGTAGTCTGAAATGTATTCTACACTTTGTATACGCTCTCGTATTGTCTGACAGCTATAACAGCACTCTGGCCTTTGATTGGGCAAACCAGCATACCCTACTTTAGTCATTAGTCTTCATCCTTTGTCTGACCATCTTCAGACAAAGGTGAAAATCAGTCCCTCTTTACGTTTGTCTTTAAACAGCAAACTAACCTCTGTGATGATGTGAAAAGGCTGGGCAGGGTCAGTGAAAATGTGAATGGTAAGGAATGTTGCTATCAGTTTGTCTGAAACCCACATCACCTGGGCAACATGACCTTTAACCCCAAGTTCAATCAGCTTTAAACTCCCACTCTGGTCACTGATTAAGCCCCTAAAAAACATGCCTCTGTGTATCAAAGTTGCATACTTCAAACTTTTTCCATGAAAATAATACCTTCCTGCCTTAAAGTGGCTTTGATGCAACTACACTGTTGCTTCCTCTAGAGTGCACGGATCTGTTCCTGCCTATATCGCCACACTCCCCACTAATTACAGCTTTAGCACTCCAGCTCACCAACAACTCAGCTCAGAAACTGTAAAACTATTGTACGCTGCACAGCCAGTAGTAATATTGTAGCAATTCTGTCATACACGTTTGAATCTGAAAGTGATTCTGAAGTAAAATAAATGATACAGAAAGCCCCACCCTGCACCTGTACTGGCTTGGTTCCTTAGGTTTGTTAAGTATGAAACCGTGGTACACTGCAGCTTCAAGGTGGAAATGCTAAGTCATGGCGTTGGCTGCCTATTTTACTAATGGTGTGTATTCCAGCATATAACAAACATATGAACATGTTCACAGATTTTCATCAGAAAGGGTCTTTCATGGGTCTGACAAGGAGATAGATTGGGTAAGTTTTAGAGAAGCAAAACATTACTTCAAGTCAACAAATCCAAAAATCTACAGACAGGAGTAGTTTACAGATACAGTATAGGGTGCTGATCATCTAACATAATGGAATAAAATGCAACCTGTCACATAGTATAAATGTAAAAAGTCTGACGAGGGTAGAATATGATACACACTGACAATTCCACACACTCTCAAAGAAACACACACACACATGCTGCTTACCGCTGTGGAAAGTCTAGAGGCCAGCGTCATCTCCAAGTTGCCTTTGAGCCCCAGCAGCGCTGGAACCAGGATGAACACCTCTGATACCTCCGTAAACACTGTCCAATGCTGCAATGACCACCAGGTAATATCAGAAGACATCAACGCACAACACAGTGAATACATTGTCATATTCACAGACACATTTACATCGATAGAATTTAGCTGTAGTTGGGGGCAGAATGTCTCTGCTCTCTGTTGTTGTGTTTTAATAGTTTTAACAGTGATTGAGTGGGGAAAACTAATCTGTATGATGTGAATCTATGGACCTTTCACACTGTGTCAGCTCTTCTTTATTAAGAACAAGGTCAGTGGGACTTCTCCTCCTCTTCTGGCCTCCAGTCTCTTCTATCTCTTTCAGTTTGAATAATTTGAATAACTGAAATCTAACTATTAATATCAAAATCTATACTGCAGTATATATACACAATACATTGTCTAGATTTTCTGCAGGAAGAAGCTATGGAACTAAGTTCAGTTTACAGTTGTCTTTTGAGTCCTAACCTGGTTCCAGACCTCTGAATTGCTGCCCACATTTGTTTAGCAATTCCAAGGTCTGAAACCAGTTGTTAGGCCCACTGATGGATGTTTCCCCATCCAGTCAGAGGTGGATTAAGAATAAGAACATCATCTTGCTGCAGTGCCAATAAAAAGCATTAACCCCCTTGGAAGTTTTCTTTCTGTTAATTGCTTTTCAACATTGAATAGTAAATATAATTTGGCTTTTACAAAAAAAAAAAAAAAAGCTCTTTAATGTCAAAGTGAATGTCTATTGATTGAAAATATTAAATGTAAAATAGGTAATTACATATCTATTTACTCCTTCCAGTCAGTATTCAGTAGATGCACCTTTCGCATCAACTACAGCATTGAGTCTATGTGAATAGGAATTCTGATAAGCTCAAGGCAGCTAAATTCTGTTGTATGCATTACCAAGGAACAAAGACATTGCATGACTCAAAGTCAGTCAGGGGCTATGCCAGCTTAATCTACAGGACAGCGTGGTAAGGTCGGAGCTTGCTTTGGAAAATTACAAATCATATGTTGCATGTGCAAGAGAGCGTGTCTGTGTGTGTCTCCAGTAGATGGTCTTAAATGACAATTACAGCTGGTGTTTTTAGGCCTGACCCTTGATAACCTTGTCCCTGGCTGCTGGCCAGTACTTGAATGGTGGGTTCCCTTTGACTCCCCGGGCATGTCACTGTGGTAAATCGCTGCCTCCATTAGACATCATGCACTGGTAGCAGGTTTGTGGCCTACTGTGGCCAGATGCAAAGCTATTGGTAAGGCTAAGGCCATCGATCTATCTCAGTAAAAGTGCTTATCTTTGGAGCCACTCCCACAGGCCCCCAGCACTTACAGTCCAGTCTGCCCGGAGCTAAATCAATATGCACAGAGGCTGACACAGAAAAGAAAAGAGACAGAGAGGGGGAAATGGAGGAGTAGGTGACACTGAGGCTACATTCTAACACTGCTGGCCTGCATTTCTCCCACTAGCAAGCTCTCATTTGTGTTTTACTGGCTTGCTCAGATGTACACGACTGATAATGACTGTCTATACTTCAATATGTGTTGTATCAGTAGGTGTGGCACCAACTCTCCAGTGGGGGTTAAACTCTTTTTGTCTATTCCCTTAGCTGTCATCAGGCCAAGCAGAGCTCCCTTCCAGCAGCCAGGCCTTTAGCTTGGCTCACTGCCCTCTGCCAGCCCAGCAGCCTTGTGAGCACCTCTGTGAGCACTCCTCTCTTCTTTCACAGCCGCATGTTTTCTAGCGTTCTCTCTCTCTCTCTACTTCTTTTTCACTCCCCTATCTCCCTTTTTGCCTCCCCTGTGGTGATATATGTTGTTGTCTCCGTGGAACACTGGCTCTGAGCCAAACAATCCCTCCCTCCTCATGGCCACCTCCTTGGTTCTAGGAACTCTACTGGACAACTCCAGTACCTCTGTGTACAGACCTATAGGAGCTCTGGTATGCAAGCCTCACAAGGGTCAGGTTGCCCAGTTAAGTAACATGGCCCCATTTTATTTGTGATCACTGTACTTGCTGTACTGAGTGGGACGCCGGACCTGATGGTTTGCAATGTCAATGCAACTCCAGCAGCGTCACAGAAACTACACCAGAGGCCTTTAGCTCAACAAACGTGGGGTATCTTTTCATTATTTGGCTTCACTAAACAACCGCAGTTAGGTTGTCAACCCAGGGTTCTGGACCTGGCTATGAGCAGACTCGGATGATCAATTGCGAACTTTGACGGTTCTACTGGAACCAGAGTGGCATATTTTACAAATGAAGAGCAAACTGTAATATTAGAGAAATACAAAGCAACACAGCTGCAGCAGCCAACACAGGAAAGAAAGATGGAAAAAACACTGCCGACTTGAATGTGTAATAGGCTTATCGATATCACTGTCCCTTGAGCTAAACATTGTTTCAATGTAGGTTTTTTTTTGTTTTATAATGTATTTTGGGGGGGGAGAGTTTTTCCATTTTATTGGAGAGAGACAGAGTGAAAGTTGGGGTAGAGCAGAGAGTGACATACAGCAAATGGTCTTAAGCCGGACTCTAACTCATGACCGCTGCTAAGGGACTGAGCCCATGTGGTATCGCCTTAACTCAGTGAGCTAAATGGTGGCCCTCAATGTAGGGTTTTTAATCAAGACTGAAGATTCAGTGTATTTATCACTATGCATCACAAGATTGTATAATAGAATTACAGATGTAGTCCCTTTATGCTACTCACAAAACAGACAAATCATTTAACAAATAAAGATCAAGTAATAGAAATACGATGACTTTCATGGTGATATAAAGGAAGTGATCTTTGCCTTATTCTTTCAGCTGCAACAATTAAACGGTCATGGAAGCAAGTAAAGAAAATATATAAAAACATAATTCAAACCGATGACTACACTTACTGCAGATCTTATGAGGTTGTGTTGATCTGTTATCTGGAACATAACCTGCTCTGAAACAGCTTTGACATTTAGCATAAGGCACTATGGTGATGTACCCTGGTAAGAACCATCGTCTTAATCCTGAAAACCCAAAGTTACCTCACTAACTGAAGTCACCTGGGTAACTCCCAGTCCTGCTTTGTAGTACAGGCCTGAGGTGGTTCATTTTCCTATTGTTACTGCATGTATCAGTTAGGGTCCATCCTTTTGTGCAAACACATACCATGTAGGTCTAACTAACACTTCTGTGGTAAAACATTTAGGGGTGCACTGGAGTCAAAGATGAACATCAGCAATCCAACAAAACCTTATTGCCCTGAAACAGATGAACAAAGAGTAGCTGGTTTCAGTAAATTTCAGTCATTTTTATACATAAACTTCCTAGCGTCACTAAAATACATAGGAGTTTACAGAAATGAGGCTGTCATAAGAAGCACCATGACTCCCCTACATGTGCACAAAAGCATAATCAAGCTTTGAACTTAGTTCTAAAGAAGCCTGAGCTCTGGACTGTTTGTGTCCTGGGACTAAATGAACACTGACTGAGGGTAAACCCTGAACTGTCTGATGAGAGGGAGAGCAAATAAGCAACACGGGGCTTTCCAAAGGTTCCTGAGGATCCTTGGTAGAGTGAAAGATTAGCCAGAGTTTGGGGCAACTTAAAAGCACTCTAACCTGCTAATCCTTTCGGTCTCTATCACTCACATCCTCACCAAGTAGCTGCCGGGGATATTGTCAGGTTCTAATAGCTGTGAGCTGATATGTTGTTAATGATTGCCATGACACAACATTTTTGGCAGATGTAGAGAATTGACCAATTAGAATGGGTTTGAAATTTAAAAAATAGACTTGGCTTTGGTTTTTAAATGATGCATTGACATTTTTTGCTGGTAATATTCAGAAAAAAAGTTTACATTTGAGAACAAGTGGATTCAACTTTTTCCATTACAGCTAGAGTATAAAGCCAGTGGTTGGAAATAGGATTCAGTTTGAGGGAATTGAGTCCACACTGTGGTAGCAAGTGGATGTGGTTGGACCAAAATGGTGTCTGGTGGGCAGCGACATCTTGACGAATGTGAAACTTTTGTGTTGACTTTGTTTTCCTGTTTACTTGTTCCTGTATTTTTGGACCGTCTGTTTTTAAAAGTGAAGCGGTGTCCTACTTCTTTGCGTTATTTTTGGTCTTTAAGACATCACAGATGGTCAGACAGACATCTAGATTTTGAGGCAGACATACATACACAGATGATAATGATAACACACGGTATAAACATTTGCCGTGCAGACGACAGAACTGTAGATGGCAGAATCTAAAAACGTTTGACACCATTTAGCCGTCGACTGTGGAATTTCCAAGAAAAGTAACACTACATGACCTTTAGAAATTACACTTAACCTGAAGTCCAACTAAGCCGGTCACCCTCACAGTCGTAATTTGTGGCCCTGGCAGAGAGAGACAGTTTTAGGTCATTCTGCTGCCAAGTCACTAAACACAACTATGCAGACGTCTTACTCCTCTATACCAGCCTGGACAGTCCTTCCTGGGCCAACTTCATGTGGGACTGAGGCCAGAAGTTCTGTGTGTGTGCTGTAGATGGTCAAAAACACTCACGTTGAGTTTATGAGTTTATATTTCAAAGAGGCCTCATAAAAAGTGACCGAGAAAAAAAACAAGTTATATACCAGTCCAAGCCACAACTTCTAAACTCAGACCAAGCAAGAACATTAACTACAGGCTCTAGCACGTCACAGCTTTCAAGCTCACTTAAAGCAGAGGCAGTGCAACCAAACCAGAGAGAGAGAGAGAGAGAGAGAGAGAGAGAGAGAGAGACTAGGGAGAGGTAGACAATCACCTTTCTGCAAGGACAGCGGGGATTAGCTGAGTTAGCGTTTCACAGAGCACAGAGGGGGAATTAGGTTGCCGTACAACCTGCTAGAATCTAGCAGGACTGACTGCTAGATTCTGAAACGACTGTTCCAGTGAGTTCGGTTGAGCATCTAGCACCAAACTCACTGGAAGAACCGAACCGAACAGTCCTTTCAGTTGCCAGTCATTTCCCTACCTTTCCTTTAGACGTCTAAAAGAATGCTGTGTGAGTGTTTTACAAGTCAGAGAAACTTTAGCAGCGTGGTGCCTAAGTTGAAGCAGTACAAAAACTTTTTTAACCCCAAACCTCTGCATTCCTGGTTTAGAGAGGATACCTAACCACACAGTAATGGACGCCTTGATGCATACTGTATTTTGTTTTCACACTGACTCTAGCTCTGCTGTAGTGTGCTGCCATTTCAGGTGTTTGAAGAAAATAAACTTGTTCCTCTGCTTCTCCTCCTCCTCCTCGTCTCTGTGCTGAGTTTCTGGGGTCCACCATGTTGGCATCAGTATGCATGTACGCAATGTGCCTGGACTGGTCTCCTGGCAGCCTGACACCTCCAGCTTTATCTCCACTACAAGTTGACTTCAAAGAAATATACGGGCTGTCAGGATGACTCTGGCCTGCATTTCTACGACGCTAACTTAGATATGCACAGAGCAAGACAGCAAGTACAGTGAGTCAACAGGAAAAAATAAGAAGTAGCAAGAATTTAGCTCCACTTATATGTACTGAGTGGACCCAGCAGCTCCCTGACACACAGTGCACTACAATAAGCACCTTCTGTTCTTGTTTCTGTTGTATTAAGGTATGTCAGATTTCACACAGAAGGGTGTGTGACAGGTCATTAGCAGACACACGATGTACCAGTGTGTGCCAGGCCTGGGGACAGGCATGCAGACCAGAGAGGAGGAAAAGGTTATGTAAATACCCCCATGGTGTGCGACAACTGCCCCATCCACCAGATAGGCCAGCAGCACAATGACTAAAACATGGCAAGGCAACGAGGCCTCCCCAAACCAGTTCACTAAAATGCTCGAGGGGCAAGCCATGTCCATAGTGTGACTCTGTACATATGGTCTGCCTGGAGCTGCAGCTCTGCTTAGAGACATGACTGTAAAATTAAATGCTGATGTTGCTTTTACCTCATTAAATCAGTGTCTGAAAATCTACATTTGGTTTTCATGTGAAACTGTTCTCCAAATAAAGAGAACATCTTTGACAGTGCTCAAAACATATAACTTTCAATTTGCATTTCCACACATGTGCTTTAGGCTTAGAACCACATTTGGCGTTAAGAACCTTTTCAAGAGTACCCAGAAGGGAATTAGCCGCACCGGGTCCCTTATTCAGATTTGCTCATTAGAATCTACTCTAATCAAATATTGATTTTGATCAAAGATTTTTCTAAAGAGATGCTGTGTGTTTTCACTGGTTTTAAGAAATGTTAGGATCACTTACCTGAACGATGTCTAGCACCATTCCCGCTGCCACTGTCCCAAACCCGGCCAGCAGGAAGGGGAAGACCACCTGTAGGCCGATGGAAAAAGAGGTCTCCTTGAGTGGCACCGGGGGTTCGGGGCTCTGATCATTGCTGGTGTCATCGCTCTCGTTGCTCTGGCTTGCATTCTCCAGAAGAGCATCCTCTTCCCGTTGACCTTTGGCATTGGCCCGACAATCTATTGCCACCACAATCTCGGACCTCTCCTCATCCTCCCCAGTCTCACGGGCCCTCTCTGTGAAAGACGTGACCTCAGTGAGCTCGAGCTCGCCCCCAGTCCCTGGGCTCACTTCCTCTGGTCCCTTAGTGAGGATCACCGGGTGGACGGTGCAGTTAGAGTTGAGGAAGGCCGGGGTCAGGGGGCCTCCCTCCTTCTTTATCTCAATGTCCCCGGAGGACATGTCAATGTCGGGGAGTTTGTCTTGTTCTTTCGACCAAAGTACCATGCGGAAGCCTTAGGAAGACAGCAGGCTTGATAAGAAAAGGTCAGTGTGTCTTGGCCTAATTGTTGTGGGGATGTCAGAATGAAATTGGCCACCTGATCTGGTCTTGAACCTGATCGGTCCAATTGATTTATCCCATTAAAGAGGCTGACAGGGAGTAGGGGTCGCTATTAAAGACCAGGAGAAAACTGCTCTATAGGAAATAATCAGCAGCAAGACACATGCAGCCGTGTGTCTGCAGAGCCCGTGTTCTTGTCGGTGCTTCGGGAGCAGAACCAGTATGTTCTCCATTCACTGCAAGGTGCTCAGGGTAGGCCAGCAAAAAACAGAAGGCATGCTGGGTCAAAACAGATGGGAAAGGACAACAGTGGGCTTGGGGATTCACCACAGAAATCCCCTACAGTCACTGGTAAATAGTCCTTTAAAGTTCAGTACCAGCTGATGAGAACATAAAATCAGAGATGTGCAGTGGCCAGATTGCACCATGGACTGGTCGTGCTCTCAGTCCACTGCTCACGTCAGACTGGTTGGTGCACGGGGCTGGGAATGTCTCACCTTACAGCACGCGGCTGCTGGGAGGTTCTTAAAAGAGATATTTAAAGATCCACACTATGAGGATTGAATTACCAGCTATGGAAAAGTACCTCTCCAACCAGAGTGGACAGTCACCTGGGAAAAGAACAGATTCATTAATTATTCAGTCTTAAATGTCGCAAATGAAAACATTTTCCAGCAACATTCAGGGCGTATTTCTACATATCACCAGCCAGAATGCTGTTATTGCAACAATGTAACTCTGATAAAGCCATACATAGAAAACCCAGACTCCTCCTTTCTATACTACATATTAAATATTTTAAAACAGACATTTTAATTTTGTTTATTTGAGTATAACACAACATCCAACATAAGTCCAGGCTATTAAATATGAAAAAAAAAATCTAAATAATATTACAGCCAATCAAAGGAAACTGAAAAATAACTAATGAACAAGGGCAGGAACTCACTGTGAAGAAGGCTTCTGACTTCACTTTGACTACCTCAAACGCCCTTAAAGTGCTTGTAACGGGGCTATCACACTACTGTGAAATCTCTCCACTGGTACCATTAAGGAGAGACCAACAGTGAGTTTAAAAAAGCTTCATCCTGCGCCAAATTTCCTCCCGGGCTGCTAAAAATATTCCACCAGAGGTGCTGGGTACATCCTCTGGAGGCGGGGAGCTACACCACTGTCCAGCCACAGCATTGCAAAATTAACAATTCCTGTCATGCCCTTCTCAATAAACACCCCCACAGCCTCTCCTGAGCATAGCCTAGTCAGCCTGAGGAAAACCTCACTCCCATTTTCAATTTAACAGCAATTATGGAGTTTTTGTTTGTTTGTTTGTTTGTTTGTTTGTTTTAAAGTCCTAAGCATAGCCAGCGGACTGATGCACATCTGAGCTCTATACTCTGACCTGCTGCTAGAAGAAGACGTCAGCCTCTAACAGTGGAGTTACACAGATGAGGCACAGCTGTCTAAGAGCTGCTCTTCTTCATAACAACACATTTCCAAAAAAAATCCCATTCCTTGTTTTCAATCTCCGAGTCATTAAACACAAATCTATTATTCCCACAATAATAATAATAATAATATATCTTTTGACATAATAACACACTTTGGTGATGGAGGTGATGTTCAGACATAACAATAAGCCAACATTGATCAATCAATAAATCTATTAATATATACATACATCTAAGTTTTTATTTTGAAGGCCAATCTATTCGCTTCCATTCGTATTGCCGCTGGCTTCACGCAGCATTTCTCCGGCTGCATGTGTCGGCATCCGCATAAAGACTTTGGCTTTCCCCGCTGGAACAATCCTCTGTTTAGTAGTCAGGACCAATACCACCCGAACCCAACATGGCAAAGGCGTAAATTAGTGCTCCCCTGGTCAAGACTGAATAGACAAGCCCTCCTATTCTATTCTACAGCTCATTTAAACAAGGGCAGAGGGCTTTTCTGCTGGCTGGAGCCCATGCCACTGCCACGAGTATTTAACTTCCAAAAAAAATTAAAAAAAATCCCCCGTCTAAGAACCCATACCTGTCATTTCTATAGCTCCGTCACACACATACATCTGAGGCAGGAGTTGTGCACATTGTGTCTCCAATGGATAAAGGCTCGTTCATGACATTTACAGCTTAAATGTTCAGCAAGTAGTCCGATAAGAAGCTCGTTTACCTTTCAGCGTCAGCGGTCTGGACGGGGAGAAGCGGACGCACCGAGGTGATGAGCGGGTCTGAGCTCGAGTCTCGGATGGATCCTCCTTTGCTGCTGCTGCTGGGAACGCGCTCAGGCTGAGGCGTTGACGCCGGTGCGCACGCCTTATGTACGGTGGGGGACTCTGACACAGCTGCCTTAATGGTAAATAGTGGTTAATGTTAAAACCCTCCCTCCCGCGCGGTTTCACGCTGCGTCCCAGTCTCACCCGACGCCGTTACATTGCACCCGTTCAGTGGCCCCCGCCGCCCGGCTGCTTTCATGCGCATCTAGAATACACCCGTCCGGTGCATGGGGGCCAGGAAGCCACAAGGCGGACCCCTCCCCTCCACTCCTCTCTGAGCTGACGATAGAGACCCCC
>OMNN01063045.1:0-12526 GCA_900302755.1 Chromis chromis | reverse complement strand
GTTTGCCCCCTCGGCAATTGTCGCTCACGAGCAGAGGTGGCAAATCCTGGTCCCCGAAAGTAAAAATCCTTTCCGTTCTAGATGTCTCCCTCTTCCAACACACCTGATTCAAATGGTCAGGATCGTTACCAGGCTTCTGCAGAGCTTGATGATGAGATGATCATTTGAATCAGGTGTGTTGGAAGAGGGAGACATCTAGAACGGAAAAGGATTTTTACTTTCGGGGACCAGGATTTGCCACCTCTGCTCACAAGGTGGCGTAACGTTGCTTTGCTTCTCACTGTGGTGGCGGCTAATATTGCTGCTGCATGTTGCTCGTGTTGCCGCTATATGTTAGCAGTCTCTTGCAATATTTACATGCTGTTTTGGTTTTGTCTGTCCATTTCTCACCGGTTGTATTATTGTGTATAGGGAATCCAAAATGCCGCCACACAGGTGATTTCAAACCGCTCGGTGCATCCTCCATTTCAAAGTTGTTGCCTACTGTCGCCATGTCTTCCCTCGTTCTGTGCCCCGTACCTACGTAGTGACTTGACGTCTGACGTTGAACAAATGAATCACCAACCAGTGACTTTTTTTTTTTTTAAAGATAACGTCACCTATTTCTAAAAAAAAAAAGAAGAAAAATAATATATCCTACTTCTCTTGCATTCGCGATTAATTTTTTCTGTCAACCGGTGCGAATCTTCACGCATTTGTACCGATTTTTATTCATGTCACGATGCATCGTTACATCCCTAGTTGTGTCCTAATACCATACTACATCTTTATACCGAACTTTATAGTGGACAAGATCTTATACAGTTTATGTAATATAGAAAAATCTGTGTGATGTAGCATGTTAATGGATGCCAAGCTGTAACTGTAGATTACCACTGTTAATTAAACTTAACAAAAAAGTGTTTTGTTAAAGATTAAATATCTGACTTTGGGTGTTCTAAACTGTCTCACCATAGTTAGTTCTAACTATTTCCAGGTCTTCATTCTTCATTGACAATAGTGTCAGTTCTGTTCCCTGTAGTGTGGTTGCCTCACTGACCTGATTTATGTTCCTCCAAACATGACGAGCATTCTGTATTCCTGTTTTCCCGCCTATCATTTGGCTCAAAAGTGTGAGAACTAGAGTAGTTAGCCCCAGGCTAGCTAAGCTCAGGTTTCCTGTTCAACTTGCAGAAGCTAATATCTTATTAACTACGTCAACTAGCAGGCATTGTGGAGCACCTGGCAGGTTGTCACGGTGCCTGTAATCCCTGGGATTTAGCAGGCTGCACTCTTGCACTAGTTAGCTGCTCTCGACTGTTTCAGACTGTCAGGTATACACGTGTCTACTGTTGCCTTGGGAAATTCTTCTTAATAGAAAACTTCTAGGGCTGTAGTCAACCACAGACAAATCATGGGTGACTGAAATTGTACCTACTCATCAACCAGGTGACTGCTGGTGGGGAAAAAACAAAACTAAATCTGTATGTTGTCTATAGAGTATAAGAATTGCCCACAGTGTACTGAGTGCACTTGACCTGCTAGACTTATCACTAGGGGTGTAATGGTACACAAAAATCACTGTTCGGTACGTACCTCGGTACGGAAGTCACGGTTCGGTTGTTGTTTTTTCCTCGCAGTGGGGATAGTTACGCTTGGATGGTGCCTTTTTAAATGAGTGTGTAAGTTTGACGTGTTGCCGGATGCATAGCTGAGGACCACTTCACTATGTCGACGTACAGCTTTCGTCTTGTCCTCTTGTTTTTCTCCTTTTTCGTACTTCACCGGAAAACCGAAGTGATCCCAAACGGGTGATTTTAATGACAGCGGAGCGTCTTCCAGCTCTGGCTTCTTGCTGTTAGCATTAGCCATCACATTCGCTAGCCATACAGACTAGGCTTATCACAGAATCGCCGGCAGGAGAATAAACGGTCCGTCACATCCTGTGGTCCACTGGAAACTCCTACTGGTTTTTAGTTCTGCAATACTGTGCAACTGTGAGACGGAGAAGGTCCGCCACAACTGTGGGCACTAAGAGGTTTTAAGTTTTGCAATTAAAACAATTCTGTACACTGGCCATTCTTAATAGTCTTAAAATTTTCGTACCGCGGTACACCTCTGCACTAAACCGAAAGTGCCTGTAGCGTACAGTTCAATACGAATACGTGTACCGTTCCACCCCTACTTCTTACCCTAAATGAATTCTATATAACCATAAAACGGTAACATTTGCTGCATATTAAATAATTTTACCCTTGTTATTTTGTACTTGAATAATAATAACAGACTTGGAGCAGACCAGAGTGCTCCTGCCCATATTAATTTATTTCTGGAAATAGAATTATATCAACTGGTGATCCCAGCACAAGAACTATCGACAAATTAGCCACTGTTTTTGCAGACAAGTTAGCCTACTGTTTTAGATGATATGCCATGTTAGTTTCTGTGATACGCAAACGGCCGTTTGACTTTTTGGCCATCAACAACATGCAGCCTCCCTGACGATGTCTTAGACATGTCAGCTAGTTTGAAACTGACTCTGAGTAAATGTACATCTTAAAGTTTACATTAAAACGTTAAATTAGACCTAGGACTCTCCATAAGGCTGTACTATGAAGCAAGTTTGACATAGCCAGGCTTTCTAACCTAAAACTTAAGTCAGAGATAACAGGTATCTAATGGTGGTTATCAAGTTTCTTTGTTAACTCAGGCTTTCTGCTTCAAACTCTGTACATACACATAAAAGAGGGTGTTAGCGTGTCATGTTATATATGTTATAACGTCATGTTATGTCATATTGGGGGCAGTGGTGGCGCAACAGGTTAAGCCCCTGACTACTGATAAGAGAATATTTACCAACCTGTAGGCCCACCAAAGGCCCACTCCTGATCCTAAATGTTATTGAACAAGTGCTTCAGTCATTTGCAGGAAAAAGTAGGTGTACAGGTCTGTGATTGTGTATTCAGAGCAACTTTATAAAATCATAAATGAAATATTTAACAACTTTGCTGCAGTGTAAGAGTTAAAAATGGGAAGCACGTCTCTCTCTTGTCCCTTCACGAGGAGGTCAGTAGTTTCCCTCGGCTCTGTCTCCCAACTCGGTGGCCCAGCACAGATAAGGGTGGGCTGATTTTCGCTGGGCGTACCCCTCTGTTTGTGAAAGGAAGTGAGGTTTGAAGGTCAGGAGAATGTTGGCGGAGATGCGTAATGGAAGCTACTACGCATGCAGAGCTACCCCACAGCTGCTTCGACGACAATAACAGCATGCTGGATGGCATTATCTAGTTTGGGATTGTATTTTCTTTCCAGTTGCTTTTCCTGACTAACCCCAAAACACAAAAGCGTGGTGCTACAAGATAACACAATGTTCCACAGAGCCGTGTTGGAGAGACACTAGTCTGTCACGCTGGTATTTGTCGTTCCATTGACTGTAATATTGTCAGGAGTGTGTCTGTATCAACTTTAGTGCCAAATAGGGCTCTGCATAGCAAAGGAGCAGGTTTAGTGAAGACACAATCAGAATATTGACTCCATTGTGTTCCAGAAATGCTTAGCTCAGATAAATAGATGTTACTATACACCTGCAGACCCCAGTGTATGTTTCTTTTGGGTGCATGGACATAGCTAGAAGGCAAATGCATTATTTTCTGCGCTTGATTTAAGGTATTTTTTACTTAAACCTTGATTGACAAAGGCAGTTTTTTAATTTAGTTTGCACATATCATTTTAGATGCCAGCAGATTGGGTTAAGTATTGCATTTTTTTTTACAGCCTTTTGTAACCCTTTAAGTCCTAGTGCGTCATCGGCGACACGTTTGGGCAATAGCACTTTGGAATACCGTAAATGTCACCGTTTGTGCTATCGGGAAAAAAAAATCCAACGTTTTCTGAAAGCTGAGGCGCTTTACAGCCAATATGGTGTCATTACGGTAATTTTACGGTTTCACTCGGGGCACGAATGAACAAATTAAATTACCGTAATGACACCATATTGACTGTAAAGCACAACGTCATTGCGCTTTACAGCCAATATGGTGTCATTACGGTAATTTCATTCGTGCCCCCACAGGAATCCACTGGATGAAATTACCGTAAAATTACCGTAATGACACCATATTGGCTGTAAAGCGCATCGAAAAAATGGGCACCAGCACTCACAGGACATTTTCTTACCTTTTTGTAATCAAAATAAGAAAAAAAGACCAGGCGGACATTTTGAGGCCCTTAAAGGGTTAACCATGTATCATTACCTGTGACTTTGTGAAATTGGTCGACAGTTACAAGCCAATCTTTGGTTGTCTTTGGTTAAGAAAGAGATGAATCCCGATGGTATAAAATATTATATTCCCAATCAAGTGAAAAGGCCAAAGGACGAAGGAAAAGTCACACAGAAAGAGAGTATTGTGACTCCTACTATGTGTAGCTCAACAGACCCCGCAGTGTCCTCCAACAATGGTTTCTTGCAGGAATTTCTCTCTGCAGCTGTGTTCTGCTAAACCAGACACTGCCAGAGATTCTTTGCAGAGACGCTCTCTGTGAGGTATGGTGTTAGTAATCGTCTAGAAATGTACAACTTTAAACCACAGCGCTTTATTAAACTGAAAGAAAATATTACCACCAAGTTCAGAGAACCGTGGCTGCAATTCTCCTCCTCCGGTCAGAGCAGCAGAAAAACAGTTTTTATGCGTCACTACAACAGTTTATATCCACCAGCATGAAGGGTGTTACAAGTTGTGGTGGATGTTACTGCAACTAAACAAATCTAAGTTATAGATTACACCTGCAAAACAAGTTGAGTAGAATTAAAGGCAGACGCTTCTCAAACTTGTGGTGAAGGTGAGTGTTATAACATAGATGAGCTGTAGTAAAGGGAAACACTGTGCCACTTCTGGCCAGCAGTCAGACCCTGCCAGTCAGCACACAGTGTGAATCCACAAAAATGCTGCAACATGTTGGACTTCTGTTCTCTATTGGTGAAATAATATTCATATAAATTTGTCAGAATTTAGACTGAAGCTGTTGAATCGACAATGTATAATACCACACTTGTATTGTGAAATAAACAGTTGTATCTCACTACTGCCTTCAGTGTAACCAGCCAGTGAGTTGTTTTTTTTAACTAAAATATGAATTATTGCTTGGCCTACTATTTCACATGGCATATTATTTGACTTATCATATTCAGTAAAACAGTTGATGTGCAGCTCATCCTTCCTCTTTGACATGATGTTAAACCTCTCTTCTGTCTTTCTGCTCTTTCCTCCCTTAGGAAATGACCTAGAGGCCTTACAGATACATTTGTGCTTTTGTCGCTCTAATCTGCATCCGCAGAGAACAGCGAGATTTGGAAGCACACTTGTTTCCGCGGTGAGTAATATCTACCTCAGCCAGCAGACAGGGGAGAAACCAGGAAGCTGCTGGAGACTTCATGCAGGCAGACAGAGCTATCAGCTGGCCGCTTGCTCACTGCCTGCCGAGTCCTGCTTTATGAAGAGGATTTGTGACGGACTGGATCTGTCTGCCCTTCGCCTCCCATTGCTCCTCTGCCAGCCACTGTAAAAGACAAAACGAAGCCACATTCTCTGATTCCAGCAGTTACGTGCTATTTTTTTTTTTTTAATTGTCGTTTTCCCTCTGTGCTGTTGACCAGTGTGTCATTTTCCTTGGATTCAGTTTTGCTTTTAGCTTTTAAGAGTTTTCTACTTTTACTAGTGCAGGCTGGTATAGGTTTATATATGTACATACATATATGTATATTCTCTATATACTGTATGAAGAAGGATTTGTTTCCCCCCATTCTGAAGGAAAGTTAATGCACTTTAAAACTTGGCTGTAGTACTTTTCCTCCTCTATTATGATCGTTTTGTTTGAAGCTGAAAACAGAGAATCTGGGGGTGTGTCTTTGTTGTTTTTTAGGCTGGCTATGATGAATCTGCAGCAGGGCTGCATGTAAGCATTTTACTCAGCCTGCCAGTTTTTGATCACCCTCTCGGCCTCACCCACTTCTGTGTTGCCCCTCTACAAGGCACACTGAGATGAATCTCTGGCAGGTGGAATCCTTGAGCTGTCTTTCTATTTAACTTGAACAGTTTCAGGACTGTTGGATTTGGGTGTTTTTGTAAAAAGGACAAGAGCACTTTGCGGGGAAGAACAACTACAAACAGGAGCTTCCGGTGCTGCTGCACCACCTATGTATTGTTGTAGTGCGCAGGAAAGTAAAATGGACTACAAGCGTCGCTTTTTGCTCGGCGGGTCCAAGCAGAAAGTGCAACAGCACCAGCAGTACCAGATGCCTGAGCTGAGCCGGACCCTGAGCGCCTCTCTGGCCTCCTCTTGCTCTGCCTCTTCGCCCATGGGCACTGGGGTGGGCATGCCTGGCAGCTGCCACCCACCTCCTTCTGGCGCCACCACCGCTGTTGCCGACATCCAGCAAGGCATCTCCAAATATTTGGATGCCCTCAACGTGTTCTGCCGGGCCAGCGCCTTCCTCACAGACCTGTTCAGCAGTGTGTTCAGGAACTCTCACTATTCCAAAGCAGCTATGCAACTGAAGGACGTGCAGGAACACGTCATGGAGGCGGCCAGCAGGCTGACTGCAGCAATAAAGCCTGAAATCGCCAAGATGCTGATGGAGCTGAGCGCTGGGGCTGCCAACTTTAAAGACCAGAACGACTTCAGCCTGCAGGATGTTGAGGTAGGTGCTTACACAAAGTTACATACTATCTTATTATATCCAGTTTTTTAACTTGTTTATGCGCTAGAGTGTGTCAAATCGTGTGCACCTCAGGGAAATGAGACTGTCTCATATTTTCCACCAAAAAATATTGACATCCAGATCTACTCTTTGCGTTTTTGGAAGAAAATTGTCAGGCTCACAACCTGCTACAGTTAAGCACCACATACTTTATCATATTCATTTACCCATGACTCGTCTTCTCAAAGTGGTGCTAAGATGCTTAGCTGCACTCTGTCAGAGGACTGGCTCCATGAATCAGTGTTTCCTGGCTCAAAGAGGATTCTCACGCCCAGTGTTAAGCTGGTGTCAAGATCTGAGGGTGAGGTGTGAAAAACACTGAGGATATGAGAAGAAAAGTCATCTTTTGTCACTCCGAATACCACACCATCTTTCCGCTGCACTGAATCTGCTGATGTGCAAAAATGTGGAATATTGTTGCTGAGGTGTTTTTCATGTGAGTTGAAGAGAGGATTTGGAAACTAATGCACAAAATAACCACAGGCTCAGCTGTGATGTGGGAATCATTTGTCTTGGTTTTAAATTCTTTTTGCATGTCTCCCTTTCCTTTACTTTGTTGTTTTTGTCCACTTGTCTGGTGTCACACTTGATTCATCGTTAGATTTTTTTAAACGTTGCCTAAAAGTCTAGAGGGATACACACAGACACGGGTGTGACACACTGGTCCAGCTGTGGTCGACACTGTTCTCTCACGAACTGGGTTTGCTTTGTCACACTCACATCTTAAATAAATACATGTGATCAACAGTGTTGAGAACATTTTGTCAGATAGTAAAGACAACATAGACAATATTGCAAACCGTAGGCTGACAGAACTGGTTGTCACTAAAATAAATACCAGTGTAGAAATCCCATCCCCTTTTGATCTAACTCTATTCTCCATTAGTCCCATTTAAAACCCAGGTCAGGAGGTACACAAAGGCAGGTTGGACAACTCAGACCTTGAACATGGGTTCATTTTAGGTTACAGCATCGGTGTGAAATATGTGCCTGCGAAGGATCGGGAAACGGTGATTCCAACATGAAGAGACTTCACAGAAGCCTGTGCCTTTTAGAAATAATAATCATGAATGGATCATTATGGAAAGGGTCAGCTGTGGTCTTTATCATCGTAATTCCAGTTGTCAGTTTTGCTGTAATTGTGCTGCTAATAGATGGTCTCTTTTGTGATGCCTTCAGCAGCAAGCAGTTGTATTTTCATCTGTGCACCACAGTCCAGCTGTCCCCAGAATGAACCCCAAACATCCTAATGGTTTTTACATGTGTTTATAGATACATCCTCCATTTAATGCACAGTTGTGTGAGCTTGTGCAACAACCAGGCTATCTGCACCTATCCCACGGCACTGTTGTCTTTTGATGGCAAATAGAGACAGCGATTGAAACTCAGTAATAACAGGGCAAATAAGAAGTAATTACTGTTTGTTACTATTAAAATGCATTTTTGTGAATTACATGTAAAGTTTTGCTGAACGAAGGCCAAGGATTTTTATGATCCGTCTCGTCTGATTCTGTGCTGAAAAAACTGTTGCAGTGTGGCTCTCTTCTCTCTGTATAGCTAAAACATAGCAATGTAAAGCTAAAATTATGGGGATCATGTACCCACTCCCTGCTACAAGATAATCCTTTATCATGTAGCAGGGAGTGGGTACACGACGGCGGCTAAGACACTGTTGGGACTGCAGAACCTTAGTGGATGTGGCTGAGCCCAAAACAGGAAACACTTTTGCACCGCAGTCGGTAAATCTGACTCTCTGTGGTCTAGGATATGCACAGATGAATATTAGAGGAAGCCCAAGTCTGTGAATGTTTGGACCACATGGCTTGGCACTCGTGTTTAGTGTCTGGCCTCGGGCATAAAGGGTACATTTGTTAAAGCATAGAAGGAAACGCACCAATACTTTACAATGGCCTTATTACAGTGTGTTAATTGTACTGGAAAAACACCCCATGTACACAATAATATTTTGCTGGTAGAGTGAAGTATAATGTGCCATGTGAACAAAAAATTGTGTATTTGAACGGCCAAGTAAGAAGTTTTCTGATTCTTTAAAGTATTTGAGTACTATTGTATGGCAATGTAAACAAAGTGAGAGTTGTCAGACTGGAGTTGACCGCATGGCTGTATGGTTTGGTGATGAGTCATGTGTTGCCTGGGTTTGTGTTCCTGCAAGCAGTGCATTGTTTTTGTATAAATATCTACGCTACTATCTCTCATGGTTTATTTGGAAGAAGAAAACTGCTCTGTGTGCATACAGAAAAAAAACTTGTTTAGACTCAGCTCGTGATAATTGCAGCTAATTCAGTCTGTCTCTTACAATGTGATGTGTTTGTGACTGTAAAAGGGATTTTCCTTTGCCTGCATGAATCCAGGAATGCTGTTTGGCAGCTGGATGTATTATGAGGTCTTCAAAAAGAGCCAAATGCATTTTTGAGTTTGGGGAGTTGTGGTATGTGAGGCTTTCCCCCCCTTTCTTTCCCTTGCTCACGTCTCCTTTTCCCCTTGCTGTCATTTGCCCCCTTTTTTTAACCAAGAGCCCCAAAAGTTCAGGTCAGTGCAGTCTACAAAACAAACCACTTTCTTTTTTTTTTCCAAAACAGAGCGCGGTTTTTCTGGCTGCTCAGAGTGACTCCACTGCCAAATATGCATGAAAATGTCACGGTTTGTTTAGAGGCCGTTTGCCGAGCTTGTAAGTTTAAACCACAGAGTGAAGACCAGAGGCAGACAGAGATGTCCCCACAACCAGAGAAACCTTCGTGGCTGCTCTAGTCAGACAACTGTATAAGCAGTCTCAACCTTTTGCACACTAGAAACACTGGAAAAACAACACCTTGGTCTTCAGCTGTTCAAAACAATCCTGCCTTTTTTTTAAGCTTCTTTTCTGGTATCTTGATGATGTGTGACCCTTAATATAAAGACAGGATTTAATTGCTGTGAAACATGTTTTTTTGTTTTTTACTCATGCTGTATTGATTGCAGGAGTGATTTCCATGGGTTGTTTTGATTTGTGTATCGTAGGAAAAGAAAAAAATATGAAGGATAAAACATGAAAAGTGCATTTCAGAAAGAGCTTAAAACTTGGAGTTAAGACAAACGTCATCGACAGAAAAGAACATCTGGTATTTCATGAGATAGATTTAATCCTACGGCACTGGTTTGAATAGGTTTAAAGTAAGTAAGGTTGGTGTAACAACATTTCTGGGTGTTCTCCTGTTTCCAGTTCAGACCAACATGGAAAAAAAAAGGTATAAAAACACACCCACAGAGTTTTGACCAGGGTTGGGTCCTTCTTCTGTTTGTATCCAGCACAAGTACAATGTGATACAACTTGATGGATCTAACATGCCAAGAAATGTAGCAGTGTGCATGAAAATGAGTGAAAGCTGCTTAACATTGATGTAAACAACACAGGAACTAAAATACAAAACAATCACTTTGCAAATTTGAGAAGAAAACATGTGTTTGGTAGACATCAACACAGTCAGGACTTTCCTTGAGGACATAGTGTAGCCAACTAGAAGTTTCCAGGGCATGGAGCATTTTGGCCGTAATAGACTCAATTTGGTGGCCTCTGAATGATTAAAGAAGTAAATAAGCACTGAAATGCTGGGGGTGTCGACTGAAGGTGTTGATCGACAGCTTTCACTCCGGCCCAAATTAACCTTTTAAATAATAACCTCATTTTACCTAAACTGTGTGATTTTATTTCTTAAAACCACACTCAGAGATCGGATCCAGAATGACTGTAGAGCACTGCAGTAAATCTGTGTTAGTTTGTAAAATACAAGCATATGTAAGTGAGCATTTCCAAGAAACTCAGGGGTCAGGACAATTGTGATGTTCCTGTTTCTGTGAAGTGATTGTGTAACGGGGAAGACCCAGAAAAATAAATGAAAAATAAAGGCTAGGGAGCCAGCAGTAGATAAAGTTTGACCACTGACATTAACCGACCGAGGTAGGCTGCTTGTTTTGTTTTTTCACAGATCAGACAGCGGTGCTGCCTCACCATGCGACCATCTGGTTATTATTACAGCCTCACACTCCCCCTTCCCCAGAAAAGGTCTGGATCTCAGCAACAATACTCTCCTAGATTTGGTGCTCTGATAGTGCAGGTGCTCGCAGAAAGTAAAAGTACAAATGTTGATGATTGATTCATGAGTCGCCTTGTTGGGTTTTGAGAGGGGCCAACATCGGCTTGGCTCGGCTGCACTCTTTATTTCTCATACTTTCCATGACTGTGTGGGATACTGCGCGGCCAATCACATGTGTTATCCATTATCTTGTGCTATAGCCATGTCCTCATTTTTTTTCCTTGCTTGGTTATTGTTGCCTTAGAGTAGTTTTTGATCTTGTCGTCTGCTTGTGCTCATGTTATTCTGTTATCTTCATTAGGACATGCTGCATATGGTGATATCAGCCTCATTATCAGTCCATATGTGTCTTCTGTTACTTTCACAGACACTAAATCTCCATTGACTGATTGAGTTCTGATTAGTTGCTCGACGTCAACAGCAGGAGCAGGAATTTCTCGTCTTGTGCACTCTGGATCTGAGCCTGTGTTTATTAAGTCTCACAGCAGACGTTGGGAGCAGGCAGAGGGATAGGCAGTCTATCGTTCTACTTTACACATGGTACGATAGGTCCGAGTGTTAGGACACAGACTTACATTTTTACAGCTGTTGTTTTTAGGGCTTTAGCGATGGCAGTGTCGGCCGGGCGGTCTGTTGTTTAGATCACCACTTTTGTCCACATTGAAATAGATTGATTGCCATGATTTCTTGTACAGATGTTCATGGTCTCCAGTGGATAAATCTTACTGGCTTGCCGTTTCCCCCAGTGCCACCATTAAAGTGACGCTTACGCTTGACGCAACTATGCACCGCTTTTTGGAAGAGCAAATGGTTTAATCTTTAACAACGTGTTATATTTTAAAAGCTTATGTTATCCTTTGTGTCAAATCTTAATCTTAAAAGTAAAATAAGGCTGCCCGATACATGTAGTGGAGAAGAAAGCACAATATTTCCCTGTGAAATGTAGTGAAGTGGAAGTATAAAGTAGCATTAAATTGAAATACTGAAAGTACAAGTGCCTCAGAATTCATATCTGAATGTACAAATACATTACCTGAATGAATGCACTTAGTTAAATTTCACCACTGTTTAAATATTTTGACAACTATTGGACGGATTGCTGTGGAAATGAAATTCGTACTGACATTCATGGTCCTGAAAGTATGAAATCTAAAAACTGTTTTACTGCATGAGCTGTCATCAACTGCCATCTTTGGGTCAAAAATTATATTTGCCCAGTATTATGTATATTCATAAACATTCATGACCACATATCTGCACAAATAAGGACTGTTCCATCAGTGTAAGCTGTACTTTGTGTTTATTGTTAAATGTAAGTATGCTAACACACTTAAGTAAGACAGTAAACAGCCTTATAGTATTTTTCGGACTGTAAGGCGCACCGGATTATAAGGCGCATTAAGCGAAACAAAACAGTCAGATAAGTCAAACTTTATTCAACTTATTCACAATAACTCTCAACATTGTTCAGTTGTAACACATAAAATACAAAACAATACACTCACTTTTTGAAATCCGCTTTGTAAGCATGTCTCTTAACAGGTGCCATTTTGGGGTCCTTATACACACACCATAATATTATGTTGAAGCTCAGTACGTATTACTCCGCGAGGCTTCTGACTACGGTAGCCTTAATGCTCCGACAATCCATCAAAGTCGTACTAAAACGTTTTGACAGATTTTTGAGAGCCGTGTACCACAT
>OMNN01063041.1:0-11388 GCA_900302755.1 Chromis chromis | reverse complement strand
GCTCGAAGACGTTTCACCTCTCATCCAAGAGGCTTCATCAGTTCTAAACTGACTGGTTGGGAGTTCCAGATTTTATACTCTTCAGGAGCCATTAACACTATTGAAACTCCAGTCTGCTGGGTGAGTGTTGTCCCTCCCTCATTATGTGAGTTGTAAGTTCATTCCCTCTCACAATGGGGTTCGTTAGGGACCTTTGTGGCCAGGTGTGAACGGTACAATGCAGTTTTACATTCTTTACCCAGGAAGAACAGAAACCTTTCAAACCTGGCCACAAAAGAACCAAACCCATTGTGAAAAGGAAGGACCTAACGACCCTCATTGGAACCGTTCACACTTGGCCACGATGGTATGACCTAACAACACGCATAATGAGAGAGGGGCAACACAGACTGGAGCTTCAATAGTGTTAATGTCTCCTGAAGAGTATAAAATCTGGAACTCCCAACCAGTCAGTTTAGAACTGATGAAGCCTCTTGGATGAGAGGTGAAACGTCTTCGAGCTAACTCAACCAAGTCCAGATGCTACGATTGAAACTACGAGGATGTTAATAAAATCATTTATACATGCAACACTTACATATTTTCTGGTGGCATTTTAAATCAATGCAAACATGATATATTCACTCTGAGAATACAGTTTAATTTTCCATGTCAGTATGTATATGTTCCTGCTGCTGTTGTTCTGAGGCATGCATTTGTTTTGTGAGGCAGACACAGAGAGGGCAGTGGGGCTGCTCAGACAATACCAGGCCAACCTGACCAGTCCGGAGGAGCAGGCCTTGAAGACCAATGTGGGCAAAGTGTCTTCCATCTTGGGCAGCCAGTTGTTCCGAGCCCTTCTTGGTAAGAAAACATTGCACAACTGCTTGTTTTGGACAAGAACATCTTTCAAAACTCTGCCGTCTCGCTTAAATTACATCAGACCTTTCTCAGCGTGGACTTTCCAAATAACTTTTCCTGTTCACATGCCCGTCTTTTTAAGGAACAGGGGTGGTTCACAACTCGACCTTTTTGATTTGTTTCACTCTGTCGTCACACTTTATCAGTGTTGTATTTAGTGTGGTTTGTGGTGTTGTGCAGTTGGCTGCAGGCAGATGCAGGATGTAGACAGGGTCAGGTTGTATTAATTTGTATGGGAAGTTAACTCAGTGTAAATGTTTCCCAATTACGTCTTATGAAAGAGGCCTTTCAGTTCGCCTCACAAAGGTTTGCTCTATATCCCCCTCTGTAGCAAACTCAGATTGTAATGAAATCCCAATAAAGCCACACACAACATAGTCTATCTATAGACTGAGCTATTATAAGCTCAGACTTGTCACCCTGTTAAAGTACAATTCTTCCCTTGACTTGGGCAAAATGGCCTCTTTTGCACCATAAAACATATGTAAACATGGCTTAGCTTATTACTCAGAACACTTGATTCACGCCTACCAGAAAGCAGCGATAATCTATTAAAGCTGCTGCCGACTAAACTGATATTTCTAATCCTGAATAAGTCCTGAATTGTGCGTAGTTTTTAGTGCAACTCATCTGAAGAGCCACCATTATTAGTTGTAACCAGCTACACCTTCATGACAAGTTCAGTGTTTTGGAAAAGAGCTCAGGGGAGTCAGTGTGAACCTTATCCTCAGTTCCTTTTAGAGCAGATAAAGCACATTACTTCAGTTTAACCAACGGTTCAGTGGTCCTTCTAATTACCACAGCCATGTTATAATGATGCTCGCCCTTGGATCTGCTATTGCTTCTGCTGACCCACTGCTGCTTCTTTGCTGGGGATCTGAGGGGGAAGGGCTGCAATGACTCAGGCAGCAGTTAAAGAAATACAGTGTGGCTGTTTTTATGAGTGATGTATACTTAAGGGAGTTTAAAGTATAGTGTTAAAGCATGTTTGAGGCATACAAACAAGATTTATTCCTCTTTTTGCTTCTTGTTGACAAGAGGTCTGGTAGGACTAATTTGCTGTATCCCATTACGCAAAGTCCATATTTCAAGTAAAATCGCTTCTCAAAGGCTTCTTCAAATGTAGCTGAAATATGCAGCCTTGGATTTTCAAGAAGAAGAGCACAAATTACGTGGGTTTTAGTTGTCATAAATTGAACATGTCACAGTAGAAATCACGATCCAGGAGAATTGTCCTACAGATCGCAATCTGTCCTAGGACAAATGGCGATTCTACCAGGACAATAACTAAAAACAATACAATACAATATACATCTTAAAGATAGAAGTCTTTTAATTATGGTGAGGGTGAGGGTGAGGGGTAGGGATGCAAGAAAAGCTGGACTACCATGTTCAACAAAGTGCGACCCACATTCTGTTGGAGTCTGTCAGAATAGACTGTAAATACTGTAAAGTATAATAAACTCATAAATGGGAATGTATTAATTTGATCATAAAAGGAGTGTATTTGTAAGAATATTGTTGTTTCCTTTATTTTAACATCATATCATTAAAATAAATTTGAGTTTGTCCGAGGAGAGACTCCGATCGCAGTCTGTCCTATGACAACTGGCGATTATCCTGGATCGCGATTTCTACTGTGACATATGTTGTTTAGGTCCTCATCAACATGTAAAGTCAAGAAATATCACGAAACCACGTGATATTATTCTGTACTACTAAATGCAACACTGCTAATGAATCACTTGAGATAGACCGAAAAAGGCTCTGCAGGAAGTAATTAACGCCATCAAGTGTTCTTGGTAGCATCTTGAGCATGTCAGTCACAGGATGTTACAGATGCAACGGGCGTATAAGAGTATTTTTAATCTGATACACTGATTGCTAGCTGTCCATGATGTGTTACAGCTGAATGTTCTTGTCCTATAAACAAACACAGGTGTTACTGAACTAGTTTACCATTCATAATGAACATTTTTGTGACTTCTCAGTGGGAACTGTGGGAAATTTATGTTTTGCAACTGCCTGGATGTACCATTACCTTCTGTAATTTTGGCATGTTCAGCCTTCTAACTTTTGGTTCATTGTTGGCCTTAACATGATCTGGGCCATACTGTGTTGACAAAGACAGATGGTTTTAATTAGTCTTAAATTTGGGCCTCAAGGTTCAAGGAGGGTCCTATTACTCAGTTCTCTCTTATGCTGCTATGCCTAAACTTAATTAGGACTATTTGTGGGTATGATTGTCTTGTTGTTAATTGTTTGAAAAATACTAAACAGAATTACATTTTAGTATATATATATTTTTTTTTTAAATCTAGCGGTACAAATGACTGTTGCTTTTGAAATTGGGGTTTCTGAAGACCTTAATGTCCTTTTGAGTGTCCAAGGATCTTTTAAGCCATGCTAACAACAGCTGGATAGCTCAGTGAGTAACACCCCAGACCTTGGCATGGGGGATTGGTGGTTCAAATCCCAGTCAGGGCGCAGGTATCCAGTGAGGACCCTTAGGCAAGGTCCTTAATGCTGCCCCGCCTACCTATCTATGTACGTCGCTTTGAATAAAAGTGTCTGCTAAATGAAATTGTAGAATTGTAACCTTGTAACAACAGTCACGATTTCAAGGATTTAATAGATCCAATGATTTTGCTCGTGAGTGTGACAAATCAAAGGAAAAACCTAATCCGGTGCCTCTGTTGTGCATTTTGCAGGGAAAGTTTCTGTCTACTTGTCACTGCAAATCAATTCAAAGCTGTTCTAAGTGATGGCATTTATCCTTTGATGAAACCTTTCTATCCTGATGGGAGTGGTCTCTCCCAGGATGACAGTGCTCCAAACCACAGACAACAAAGATCACTGAATGGTTTGCTGAGTATGAAAAAGTCACATGCTGTGGTCACCAGATCTCAACCCAGCTGAACACACACACGGGAGATTTGTGACCGACATGTTAGACGGTGCTTTCCACCGCTGTTATCAAAACACTGAATGAGGGAAGAAACATAGTCATCCATCCGGTAGAGTTCCAGGCACTTCGATGCCAAGGCACTTTGAAGCTGCTCTGGTGGCTCTTAGTGGCCCAACACCTTGCTAAGACACTTATGTTGGTTTTTCCTTTATTGCATCACTCAACTGTATCTCAACAACTATTCCATGGATGTTGCACAGTTTAGTTAGAATAACATGCTAAACTAAGACGATAAACTTAGTAAACAAAGGCCTAAATCTAGCCACACAGAGCTGCTAATGTTGCAGTAGACCCTCAGTCTTGTTGCTTAATGAACTGTCGATTCACAATAGTCTTAAGATAAATGCAACATTAAATAAGTAATTTTTTGCATCTATACAACTGCTTCATGTTTCATTTTCACCAGCCCTATCAGGGTTTGTTTCTTTTCACTCCCAGGGTGATTAAGATTTAGCCATGCTGAAGTGTCCTTGACTAAAGCACTGGTTACCTTTTTTTGCTCCAAGGGATTTTATTGTTCCTCTGTTTCTGAAGATGCCAGAGCAACTAAAAACCCACTCATGTCCTGTCCATTTCTGCAAACATTAGGGCCACTGATGGGATAAACAGAGACAACACTTTTTAGACACATTAGACTTGCACAATTTTAATCCAGTGACTATTGACATAAGATGTAATATACCTTGTTATTTATTGAAGTGAGGGAGACTCGGAGAGGATTAGCTTTCCAAATCAGGATTCCAAACATTCCTCACAAAGAATGTTCAATCAGGGCCGAGCCTGAGGCAGACAGGAAAATAAATTGCTCCTGGCTGCCATGCCAAGCCTCTTCCACAACTCTCCTGGGTCTGTGGATCATCCGCACAGTGTGTGAGGGTAGAAGAAGAAGAGGAAGAGGCCTGTGGTCGGTGTGTCTCAGGTGCAGGGCTGATCAGGCTTCGTTCTTCGTTCAACATGTGGTTCTCATCAGGAAAGGCAGAGTGGAGGAGCAGCTGGTTCACAGCACTAATAGGAATACAGTGCAGTATAAACATTACTCATCCTCTTATCCTCTCCTGTTGTGTTTGCCTTCACATGCTCAGGGCCATGTGAACCGGTTCTATTTGGACCATTTTGTGCTTATCGCTCTGGTGGTGGGCTAAAAAGTGGAGAGTTTTCTGAGCAGAGCAGACGGTGTCGTAAACTTTCTGTGTTCAGATGGAAAATTACAAAATGAGAAAGTTTTGCGACAAAAAAACGTTTTCACAATCTGAAGACAGCGTTGTGTCAACATTGCAGTGAAGTGTTTGTCTTTAAAAAAATCTCTTTAACTTTGACACGCTGTGGGAAGTAAAGAGGTGTTGGATACAGTGTGGGAAGGTTCAGCACTGGCCACTTGATTGGATGTCTGCATGGTTGCACAGTCACGAACAAAGGTTGCCTTAACTGTGCATCCATCCTTTTGTTCCAGCGTACAAACAGTGCAGTGGGAGGCATTTGGGGCTGCTCGCTGGGAGTTGGGGCACACATTTGGGCAGACACACGTTAAATTACAGAGGACCCTAAATGCTTGGGGGGTATTTTATTGAGGCAGTGACAAGGGGGTGCATTGTTGGTCCTGCCTTGAAATTGTGACCTAGTTTCAATGTGTTGTTCTAGTGAGCTGTGGGTTGCTCATCATCATGTAAAGAACCAGGGGGCACATTCTTTTTTATGTATGATTCACCCAGGCAGGAAATACAGAGATGACTTCACCCCAATTGAATAGGTACGTGGCAAAGAGACGAGCACCCTGCTTGCATGGGAGAAGGTGCAAGAAAACCCCTATGGCTGTGACAAAAAGGCTCAGAGCTCCGTCCAGCCCTTCCCAAAATAGTCCCAACATCAAAAAAACGATCTGGAATAAGTCCTGTGAAAGAGACTTCTGGCTTGGATTATGTATTTTTGTTTCATAGCCAGGAATTTATGTGGTCTGTGAGGGTTGGAGCAGTTCAGAGAATTTTTGGAAAATCACAGATGTTAAAAAACATTCTCTGTACTTTGTGTGACTGTGAATCCTTGTCTCAGAACACTTCAAGACGTGATTGAGCACCTTTGTCTGCCTTGTTACCTCTGCCAGGAATAGATGAACAATGTAATTAGAAGTGTTGGTTGTGTGAAAGTGAGCCAGGTGCCTGAGATGCAGCTGATGTGTAAATACTGCAAAACATAGCAGATGAAGTGTTTTCAAGACTTATTTAAAAGCCGAACTAACCAGTATTTTTATATGAACTTTGGGTCAAATGGAAGTTTTTGGCACTAAAAATGTATTTATTTTCACTTAACTTAATACGCAATAAACAGTATAAACTTAAATGAGTTCTGTATTTTGTGTGGCCTCCCTTTAAAACAACAAGTCTCTGAGCTACCGTTGTGCACAGTTTTAAATATACTTGCCAGGTAAGTTGTTCCAAGCATTTTGGAGAACTTGCCATAGATATTTTGTGGATTTAGACTGTGTCTGTCCCAGACTGGGCTCTGTGGAGGCCATGTCACCTGTTGCAGGATTCCTGTGTCTCAGTCCTGCTTATGGTAGTGCTTTATGACTCTGGCTGTACATCTAATGTGCCTTACACTTATGCATGAGGTGCCAGAAGATTCTGAGACTGTACCTGTAATAAATCAATAACCATTTCTGATTAAAATTTTGCAGCTATCCCCTTCGAAATAGTCTCCTTGTGTACTGATAAAGTGCTCCCAGGATTGCTGCAGTGTTTGGAATCTGCAAACTCTCACACTATAAAAACTTCTGTTTCTTCTCTCGGTGGTAGCTGCAGGCCCACCTCTCATTAGCACTGATAATCCTTCACACAATGGTTGGATCATCCTGGCTGCTGACTGATACAGAATGTGATGTTTGCTCTCCTCTCCAGTTTGCGGTGCATGGCGAACTCGCAAATGGGCACCAAACAGTGGCCGCAAAGATGTGTATATAACACAGGTCACGCTGTTGATCATGCAGTGTCACAAGGTCTCCTGACTAATTGCAGTTACTGCTCGTACATATTGCATGGGTGTGACAGTGAGGCACAGTCTCTGAACCTTTTGTTATATGTTAAAGGTGCCCCTTCTAGTGCTGAATTCACAGAAATGTATCATCCAGCTCGGCAGTTTTTCTCAGTGCTATGTATCTCTTTTTAGTGTCTTTCAGGTCATCGTGGTTTTACTGCCTGCAGCTTTACTCTCAGTTATTTCCAGCTACAGCAGCTGATAAACGCACTATGCATGACCTGGCGACGACCACATAATAGATAAACAACAGAGCTGGTAAAACATTTTTCAGGTGGCCTGATGCATAAATCTAAATGAAGTTGCTCAGTTTGTTCCTGATGTGTTAATAGGGAAACTGTTAACAGGTTTACTATATCAACTTTATAGGGTCATATGTGAATTTGTGTTTAGGTTTCAGGACAAGAGTAGCAACCAAACACAGACTGCCTATGTTTTATAAATTACAAATCAAAATAAACTTGTATTTTGAAATGATTCATTCTCACAAAATAAATTCTAGCAACAGCTCTGTGTGATAAATTGAGGATGCCTTTTTTTAAAACGTTTTTTTTGTCATTTTGCTTTTATTAAACGATCAAGTGAAGAGGAGGTAAGGGATGAGAGGGCTCTAAGACATCCAACACAGGTCTTCGGCTGCAATCGAACTGAGGCCAACACAGTTATGTGGCATATGCTGTAACTACTGAGGTGCTCCTTGAATCTGCTTTTTTACTGTTTGACATATACAGATTGTGCATATGTGTGTCTGTATGTAAATGTGTAAATGCAGATAGGGCTACGTGTGTGTCTGCATGTACATAAGAGTTTGAGGCTGCTCTTTATTCAGCTGGTCAACAAACTCCTCTGCCCACACATGGCTCCACTCCTCCACATTCAGACACAGTGATGAGTCACATGCTCCATTCTTACACTTTTGTTCTCACAGTGTCTTGTTGGGACGTACCGACTCTTATCTCTCTGTCTTTCACACATACACCTAGAAGGCAGAACTTTCTTTGAGTCTCTGTTTCAAATAAAGATACACATTATTAGTAGAAAAAAAACATGTTTTGGATGTATCAAATTTCCCTAGATATCTTTCTCAAATGTGTTTTGTAGTCCATGTTGTCCTGACAGTGAACTTTGGGAAGTTGATGAACTCTCCGACAACCTCTTTATGTCAACACTGCAGTAGCCAGGCCTGCGTTTGACATCAGCAAAACTGTCCCAGTGCGTTCTCATCAAATGGCTGCCACTCAACTGGTGAACACAGGACATGGGCCAAGAGGTGATGAGTGGAGATGAGAAGACTTTAGAAGAAGGGAGGAGGAGTTGAGGAATACACTGAAATGTCAATGCTTACAACTACTTACTTGCTTAGTAGTTAGTAATACTTTAGAAAGAGTGGCATATGGTCGATTACTCCTATACATATGGTACTTTTCTACACAAAATGTAGTGGCAACATACTGTTTTCCCTGCTATCTTCCCTTTTTGAAGATCTTGATGTCCTCTGAGTCTTTAAAATTTGGTATTTTCGAGTTATTTGCCATGCTAGCTGTGTGGCCCGAGGGAAATCAATCTGTCAGTCGACCATTTTGGTCAAGGCTGAAGTTGGATTGGTTGCCAGGAAAAGTTTGGTACAGACGTTCATGTTCATCCAAGAGTATGAATCCTGTTGACTTTGAGACTTTTCCAATGTTGTTAACAACAGGTTGACGTTGATGGTTTTAAATAAAACTGATGAGCTGTAATAACTTTGGCAGTCGCTTAACATCTTTATTTATCGTCAATTCAAAATGTCAGTTTATCCAGTGCTGTTTATGACCAAATACCTGTAGAACTAATGATGTTTCTGTTGGCATCAGCTGTTTTTTGTGTTTAGCACGTCAAAATATTGACCGTGGTGAACATTATACCTAATACATAAACATGTTAGCTTCGTCTTTGCTAACATATCGGAATGCTAACATTAACATTTAGCTTAAAGCGCTACTCATAGACTGTGGATAAAAGATGGATGTACGGGGCACGCCGATAGCCTAGCGGTTATGTTGTGCGTCCCATGTGCAGAGGCGTAGCGGATGTGCCGTGTTTGAGTCCGACCTTGGCCATTTGCCGCATGTCCTTCCCCACACTCTCCTTCCCGTTTCTGACTCTATCCACTGTCCTCTCTAATAAAGGCATAAAAAGGCCAAAAATAATAATAATAAAAAAAAGATGGATGTACCCTCTAGGTTTGAAAAGTAAAGCCACTGCAGAAGTTACTTAACCCTGCATTATTTTTAACAGCCAGCAGGAGGCGACTCCTCTGGTTGCAGAAAGAAGTCTAGTTGTATGGAAGTTTATGGGAATGATTCTGCTTCTTACTGGATCTGTTTCCTCAGTAAGCATTGTCCTAATGAGCTTATGGTCACAATGACTATTTTCAAGCCTTCAATACAACATGGTGTTCATTTTGTAAAATATTGTCCAGTTTAGAGTAAAATAGACGACAAAGCAGGATATGTTTTAGGGTGTGGCTCCCTTGTGATTGGCAGGCTGCTATAGTATCGGCATGCATATTGTCTCAAGTTCTCAGTCAAATCCATCCATCATTCATCATGTCCTGTTTCAAAAAACCAAGATGATAACAGCCAAATTCCATACTCGAAACTTTAAAACGGTTGTCCACAAACCAATGGGTAATATCATGGTGGATACATCCATCTTAGTTTCTGGCACCACTGCGCCTAAGTGACGCCTCTCAGAGGTGCTACTGTGACTTTAGGTCGTGTTTTCTTGTTATGTTTTCAGCTTTTGCACCCTTACATTTTTGTTTACTAACGTAAAAATGTGCATGGCAATGACCTCTACTGCTTATACAATCACATTAAATGTGAAGCCTCAGCATGCAACCCTTTTATGTAACTTTTTAAAATCTGGCTCCCATAAAAACAGCTCCAATTACTGCAGCACTTACATGTATTCATGTGGCATATGAACTGCCCGCTATTCAATTAGGGGACAGTGTCTACATTTATTCAACACGTGTTGGAGCCTCACCCCAAAATGGAGCTTTAAAGACTGAAAATGACCTACTGTGTAATTGATTTGTAATGATGATGAAGTAAGAGAATCAAAAAGTATAGAAATGATTTTCTAAGTAATGCATGGTGTTCAGATAGTGTGAAGTATTATAATGTTGTCCTCTTAGACACTGACATGCTGATTTACTTAGTCAGTACCTGAGTCATATAGCTCTGCAAGAAGATAAGAAGAAAGTGGAGACATAGCTTCCATGTAAACAGACGACTCCCACCCCCACATTTTTACCCGTTGTACCACAGAGAAAAAATCTCCCAATGTGCCAATGATTGATCAGTGCATTCTTTTACTAGCTGTGTCTTGCGAGCTGAGAAGTTATGAACACAAAATAAAGATGACAAAGTAAAAAATGCCCACATCTAATGTTTGCAGTGATCCAAGTGAAGAAAAAAATAGCTCATTATAGTTTGTTTTGTTTCTCACAGATATTCAAGAGTGTTACGAGGTGACCTTGCAACTGAACACAGCACAAAGTGTTGTGAAAGAAGACAGCAGGGAGGATGCGTGGGAGGTAATTTTCCTGCTTCACATTATAGATTAGAAAATATGCTTAATGTTTACATCGCATCTGGTGTCACGTGTGGTTGTGTGCTGTGACTTTACTTGGCGGCCAACACCAGAGGTCATTACCTGTGTCCCTCACACTCCTACACGGATAGCATGTTTCCGTGAGTCACGGTGGCTGTGACTTCAACCTGGTGAGTGAGCGGGTGTCAGACAGAGAAAAAGTTGGACGGAGGCACACATGGGTAGAGGAAGAAGAGGAAATTAGACAGAGTCAAAAGAGCGTTGATTATCATTTGCTCATCAGTGGGCTGCTCTCATGAAGGCAGCCAGTCCTTTCATTATAACAAGTGTTTGTAGTCACATGGGTATTCAGAATATTTTTAGTGTCGGACACAGAAACAACTGAACCAAAGGGAGAATAAACACATTCTGTGTGGGCCTAAATGTTAAATGAATGTTTAGGACACGTCAAAGAGCTTGGACTACCTGATAAAGCAAGTAAAAAATACACTCACATATTAGGTTATTACGCTGTTGAGAAGGTGAGGATTCTGCTTTATGCTTATTATGATTATACATTGGATTTAAAAGTGTTCCTAGTATTTTGTCCACCTCATTAACATACGTGAGGGGCAGGTGAATTAAGTTTTAAAGGTTTACCTAATAAATTAGCCTGTGTGTGTATTTTATATTTATATATTTTTCTGTAGTTTCTTGTCCCTGATCTCCTAAAAGCTCATTTCACATCCCTTGTGTGATTTAATGTTGCCTTATAACTTTCCATGAGCTATGCCAAAATACTAATGAAATTGATCTTTGGCTGTCTTCTATAACCCATTAAGCAAATGATCTTTGGTCTGTTCTTTTCTTCTTCTTTTTTTTTTTTAGCAGAGATTAGAAAAATGCTATTCCTCGTG
>OMNN01063039.1:0-15794 GCA_900302755.1 Chromis chromis | reverse complement strand
ACATGAGTGTGCATTTATATTTCTGAGGAATACTGTATCAGTTCAATGATCAATAAATAAAGAGACAAAGAAGGCTAAGAGGGAAACGCATCATTATAACAGTCTGGTTTTACAACAGTGCTGTAAAATAGATCTGCAATGATTAATCAATAGTTGTCAACTATTACATTAATAATTCAGTTTGAGTACTTTCTTAAGGAGTAAAAATCTAAGTTCTCTGATTTCAGTCTCTTAAAAGTGATTATTTTCTGATTTCTTTACTCCTCTGTGACAGTAAACTGAATATCTATGGGTGGTGAACAAAAGAAGGCATTTCAGGACATCATGTTGGACTTAGGAAAACAATTGACATGTTTCATAATTTTCTGGCATTTTATAGACCAAAAAAAAACTAATCAGTTAATTGAGAAAATAACTAACAGATTAATCAACAGTGAAAATAATTGTTAGTTGCAGCCCTGCTGTAAATTGAAAGCAACATTTCCTTCTTCTCTTTGACATAGACATGGGATTTTCACTTACTGTGGAAGTTAAGAAATTTAATCAAGATGGGAAAAGGACTGACTCTGTCATCTTGCCAAGTCACAAAACTGCAGTGAGTCCTTTCAGTACCCAGTGGATCAGGGAAATTATCTCACCCTAGGAGCTCCTGGATACGCTGGGACACAAAGCCAAGGACGTGGCAGCTCTCCACAGGCTCAAAAACACACAGAAAGCCAAAATTCTCCCAAGTCCTTGAATTGGTCGGCCAGTTAAAGGCAATGGTTTCTGTGCTCATGTATCCGTGAGGCCCCTCGTAAACATAAATTTAGTCATCCACCTTTGTTCGCCAGGGTCCATTTGGACGCCTGTGAGGACGTTTGCACAGGAAGCAGCAACTGTGCTGGCAGCAGTTAAGTAATACTGATTGCTTGTTTTCTGGATTATACTATGTTGTTAATGCGGCATTTTACATCCTCGGCTCTGTTTTTGTTCTGCGGTTGCACAGACTCTTTTTTGACATTTTTACTATGGATGCACGATATTGGATTTTTGCAGATATTAGATATTTTTCAACTCATTTTGGCTGATTTCTGATATATGCACATACTTTTTCCATCTAATTGCAAAGAACATCAAGTCTTTCCTGCAGTGGAATTAACACAATATTGTGCCTACTCTCTTTGTGATGGCCCACCAACAGGTGCAGATGAAATACAGTTTGTCAGATGTACACATTTAATAAGCAAAATAAGAAAACAACTTCAACTTATGAGGAAAAGTGGCCACATTTATTTTTTGTTTTCAACTTGACAGGTGTTATTTGCTTGTTAATGTTCATTGTGAGCCGATGCCGATATTTTACTTTAAAGCATTTACTGGCCGATACCGATGATAATGCTGATCATTGCGCATCCCTACATTTTAATGTTGTCAAGTCTACCACAATAAACTAAGCATTCATCTTGATGTTGGGAGGTCGCTATCATGTTTTTGACTGCACATGTTTGGAAAGTGTCCGCTTAGACAAACCTCAAATTATAGTATATATAGAAAGACATGCAATCCAGAGTTCTGGGTTTAAGTCCACAGCTCTTATTGTGCCCCTATGGGTCACGTAAACTTTGCAGTCTCCACCTCTGTCGTAGAGATTCTGGAAAATGGGAAGTCACACAGAACAGCTTGTGAACAGCCTTTAATGTAACGATTAGCAAGAGCCACCTGCAGCTTTCCATAGAAAGTTCATTTTTAATCATTTTAAATCATTTTGTTTTCAGTCTGACCAAAGTTAAAAACAGAAATCTGGCGCCTGGAATGGCCATTTTGCTAACTACACGAGGGATTTCCATCTGGGGATACTTGCCGGCCAAGATAATCACCAACATATTCATCCGACGGTTTGTTTCTGTAGGTGGGGATGACTTCAACTGTGGGGATGGAGGCAGAATGACAGCAGGACGTCCTGAAAGACTGCATAACTCGAGAAAATGGTTGTGTTCCTGCACTCATTGCTTTGTTGCTGACAGAGGAAAAAAAACTGTTGCTGCTAAGAATATTCAACTCTCCATACATCAGTAAAAGCTAATACAGGTAGAAAAATGTCCTTTGGAGAGGCCTAATGTCATTGTTTCCTTTCAGTCGGACTAAAAACAAACATTTAAAATAATTCATGTAAAAATAACTCGTGCTTTCTTTGGAATGATGCAGAGAGCTCAGGGTAATTGCCCATGAATCTCTCCAACAGAGGCAAAGATCATTTAGTTAGCATGACACCAACAGCCCCATTAATGGGAAAAATCCCTGGTTGAAATGTACCAGAATTCTTCTTTAAGTATTCCCTCTCTCAGTGTCTGAATCTAAAGATCCTGAACATTGTCCTCATTTGAACCGACACACTGCTGCTTTGGAAACTTTTCTCTGAAACTATTTAATTAACAATGAGTAGTCCACGATGAATGGGACGCCCTTTTCAGTTGAACTGAGTCAGCATTTTAGCATTAAAACTGTTTAATACTGAAAATCTCTCACAAATTTGCTATATAAACAGCAAACATGCATCCAGTTTACACAATTGGTAATAATGGTCCCAACACAGTTAAGGAGAAAGCAGGTTGAAATGGGGACAATCTAGCACTTGCTAATGCTGCAGAAATTTGCATTTTGTGACTTAAAGCCACTTACAGGACAAACTCTCTCTTTAGGGCAAGTGCAACTCATAAAGTTTAAGAGAGAATAACCCGCACAATGCACGTCTGCTACAACAATCAACAAGTTAAACCCTCTGCTGATTTTTAAGTTAATTTGTACACTGTAGGAATCTGCTGTAACCAGATCTAACAACTAGACAGAGAGGTATACTTTAGCCTGCTGCAATGACACCGTTTCCCATGGGGATCATTAGAGTGTCATTCTGTCTTCTGACGCCACTGCAGGTAACTTCCTGACAGATGGTCCGCACAGCATGATGAAAAAGTTAAAGAAAGTCTTCGCAACTTGGAGATGACAGTGAATACAGGCAGGAGTGTGCTTCAAATCCTCTGCGGAGCACTGAGAACTTAGTCTAAGTCAATAAATAAAGTAATTCTCAATGTCACCAGTGACTAAGGCAGAGATCTGGGCAGACGGGGGGGGCAATAAGTAAATAAATAGCTATTCTTATACAGGACTGAAATCTGATGGATTTAATTACTTCTTTATCAGTCTGCTACACCCAGGCACTGTATGCCTTGTGTGGGTGTGTATGTGCGTCTCTGTCATTGTATCTCCCTGTGCTGCTGTGTACTGTAGGCTATATTTGCCAGTATGAGCCTTTGAGCCTGGAAGCTGAGTGCTGGGCCTGTTGTGGGGAGATAAACGCCAGAAGAAGATGGCAGATAGTTGAGTCTGAAATCTCTTTTCTGCAGAAGTCACTACAGCAACATCGACCCTACACTAAATATGCCCCCTTACAAGAACATACACTGGATTGGGGAAGGAGAAGCAATCCCTGCAACACTTTAATCTGCACTTATTTGGGTCTGAGGACTGAAATAAGCATGCAGTATGCACAGATCGAAAAGTAAGATGTGACTTGTGAAATGAATCCATGCTTGGGAGAAAGTTTCCATCACTTTCTGGTGATGGAAACTTTGAACAACTCTCTAAGGCGGCCTCCTTCTCTGAAGACCACTGCTCACTTAAAGGGAACAATGTTTCCCTTGAGAACTACCTGTGTGCATCGGTGTGAGATTGGCTGTTGAAGGACATAAATATGTGAGCTCAAGCTGCAATCTGAATGTGTTTAGTCGGGGTTTCGGTGCTCAGTGTTCCAGAACCGCAGCTTGGTGCGGAGGAGCGGCCGGGCCAGCAGACCTGAGCTGTAGCTGTAATTGGCATTGCTGCTTTAAAATGAAGGAGGATTTTTCCTCTTTAGAGGGAATTATGCACCCAGTGGAGCTGCTATCCATCATTCTGAGGAACGTGGTTTTGACAGATAGAACAGGATATCTCCTTTAATTCAACCATACTGAGGCTAAGTACAGCAGTTCAGGGCACACATCTCCACAGTCTGCTGCATGACCACAGAAGATAATTACAATCTGGACAGAGGTTCATATTACAAGTCTCTTTGATAGGTTAGGCAGGGACATCAACATACACACCTGCCAATGGCTACTAAATCAGTCACTTATGCAATTCCAGCTATTTTCCTGCTTGCAGCTTGTAACACAGAATTTAAATTTGATGTGGGACTGAAAAAACGGTGCCAAGTTTTCATTACATAAAAAGATGTAGATGTGCAATGTGGTTTTGGTTAAACAATAAAATATCAAAAGCAGACAGGACTGCACAATTAATCAAATATTGATCACAATTTTTGCTTCCTACAATAAGTGAAGATGATATTGAGGTTTACTATGCTCCGCTCACAGAAAACTAAGCTCATAGAAAACAGGCCATTTAGATAAAACACTTGGTTTTATCTTGTGTAAACCTATCATTAGAATGTCTTATTTCACGTTTTTTAAACCAATTTTGGTGACACACCTGTTTGAGCTGCCGTGCTGCATTCACTTAGTGGAGACTAGAGGCTTCTCCTGGCAAAGCTGCCTAGGTAGTGTCTATTGTAGCCTGCATGTGAGATAAATTGTAGGGTCAATTTTTTAACTAGGGTATTTTAAGTCTTATTTTGATGCAAAGATTTGAACATTAGCAGGAATGTAGCACAATATGGTATAAGTGAATGCAGTGCCTAAATGTGAAAGGGAAAGAAAAAGAGTATAAACTCATGATAATATAGTACACTGATAAAAATAATCATGATTATCATTTTGGTCATAACTGCTATAACTTTAGCTACACGTTTTTTGAAAGACTGTGTATGAGTGAATTTTAATAAATTAATGTGTTGTATGTTCTGTCAACAGGTACCCTGCAATGTTTTATATGCAAATATCACAAGAAAATCTTGGGCAGAGCTAATGCAGATCCTAGCTTTATGTCTTCCCTTAAGCAATCTTTGAACGAAATAAATCCCTGTTTGTGTGTAACGCAAAGTTAGTGTAAGTATAGCTCATGGCTACTTTCAGCAGCAAGCTGACCGATCAACCAAACTGTCATTGTGCACGATGCTGCACTGAATAATCACTGTGTGTGTCTGTTTGTGTTTGTGAGTTTACACCAGCATCCTGCCTGCTCTAATTAACCCGGAGAGGGAATCCACAGCGGCTCCCACAGGCTTCCCATCATAGCCAGCCGCCACACCAGGCTCCTGTGTCCAAACACAGAGCAGCTGCACATCAATATACACACAAACACACACACGTCTTCTGAGATACATCATTAGCATAGCATGCAGCTGATAATCATCCAATAACAGCATTTGTCCAGACTGCATGGCTCTCTTTGTGGCTGAAATTGCTGTCACAATAACCCACTATTCAGTCCTATTGTCATAGGGGCACTAAGGGCTGAATCCAGAATTGAAATTTCAAATATTTGTATTTGCAGTGAGTCCAAATTCAATTTCGGCATCACCAGCAGAGGGCATTTACATGTAGATTGAATAGGAAAGCAACCAGTGGTGTGGGTTTGGTTTCAAAAGTGGGAAGCAAATAACAAATGATGAAACAGGCTCCGTAATAATAGTATTTTAATAAAAAATGCTCTGTACATTGTTATATTATTGGTGCACTGTATGTGTTGTATTTGTATATTCACTGCTGCAGCTTCCCTCCCTGCCTCGTCTTTGCAGTTCACTTCAAGGGCCTTTAAGGAAAATGTTTTCGCACTTATTGTTTTGTTGCCCAGAGTTGTGAGTCAGGCTACCGCTAATCACCACCAACCACCTCCGACCACTCATTAGAACAGCCTACATGAGCAACAAAACCCTTGGCAAAACAGTAAATAAAGCATTTCTCTATTACAGTAACAACTAAAGGCGACCTGGCAGAGGTTATGAAAATATTTATCAACTGTCAGACCTTTTCTAACTTGATTAGAGACACACACTGTCCAGCTGCCAGACTGTAGAAGAAGGAAGGAAAAAATAAGATTTTGAAATGTAGGGGGACACATTCCCACCCAGTCACAAGTGGATAATACTCCCTTGAGATTAAAAATAAAAGTCAACAGGAGTCAGAACAGAAAGCTGATTAATGTGTGTAGAAGTTGGTCACAGGTGAAGGTGAGGTATTAACCATTAACACTGGATGCAGAAGTAAAGTTGTACAATATATTGTTTCAGCATTGACATCACAATGTGCACAAGTGTGATAGTCACAAGTGCAAATTGAAGCAAGACAAATTAAGTCAAACATTGTTTTTTGGCTGCTTGATACAAAAAAATAAACTAGCACAGTTCTCATTTTCCATGACCAATCTACAGGGGAAGCCTGTCTGATTGAACATAATTTACTCTGATTTAAGGTTTCTTGCAGACATTGATTCTTTTTTTTAATGTTATTTAAAAGACACAGACTTTGGTGACATGCAGGCTCCACATGTGCACAGTAATATGGGAGAGTAACAGGAGAAAATCACAGAAAATGAAGATTTGGTTGCAAATAGAAAAACGCAACATCAGCTGTATGGAAATATTTCGGCTACTCAAGGATGATGAGGACCAAAAACAGGTGCTCTGTCAGCAGCGTGTTGCAATTGTTGCCACTACAAGGCAACACACCTAATTTGTTTGCTCATTTAAATCAGCACCGCAATGTTCTGAATGCCGAGTGCAAAGTCAGATCTGAAGTTCTGAATATTTTCAGCTTTTTCAAAATTGTTTTTTATTTTCAAAGCAGATGCACACCGCTACCAAATCACCCCAATTATTCTAGAAAGAATAATTCTTTGCAAATATTGCAATGCCTGTTTTTCCCCCCCCAATATATCGTGCAGTCCTAGATGGCAGTGCTGCCACCAGCACAGCAACTGGAGCTGATTGGGATGATGTGCTTGAGCAGCTTGTCAACAGCCCAAAGGATCTCTGTCTAAAGTTGCAAGTGTATAATCCATTAACTGGATGTCTTTAAGGTAGAGTCAGTGATTCTTGTCCAATATGCTTTTTGTCAATTCACGGTCTGTAACTGTCCATTCTGTGTGTGCACTGAAAAACAAACTGGTGTTTGTTCACAGCTGTGGCTCTGTAAATGGGAAACACAGTGGCTCCAACTGATCTATACAACACTATTCCTGGGGTCAGTGTGAGCAAGAAAGATGGGCTGAAGGACTTCCAGAATCGGACACTCTTGGTTGATTAACTCCTCTCTTGCAGATAAATATGCAAGAAGAGCTTGTAATTAGAAGGAATAAGGGATGACCACGGAGACCAGACAAAGCAGTGACAGAGAGCAGTCGGCTCAGAGCCCACAGCTAAAACATCCCCACTGTGGCCATAAGGCTGAAAAGCATGATAGGGCTAGAGGTCTCAGCCTCCAACCAAGCTTCTAATGAATGTTAGTGCACTAAATGTGTTAGCTGGTGGCAGAAACCTCCATGACCCATGTGCCACCACACATCAGACACCCTCGGGACCAAATAACACAGCGGCAAAATGGAGAAGTTGATTGCAGAAAGTGAAAGCCTCCCAGGGTTTAATAAAGGAATCACACGAAGGAAGATCTCAAAGTGACTTAATCAAAACTCTAAAATACTTTAAAGGTTGTATCAAGGCAGCAAGGAGGAAGTTGACAATGTGATGAAGGTGGTGATGAAGGTTTCTGTCCATTTCTCTTTCCGTAAAGAACAGATGAGGTGTTTATGTGGGGGATTGCTTTTACTGCTCAACTGTGTGTTTACCATTTATCTGACACTTCAGCTGTGTTATGTGATTACACTTTGAATGCTATGTATGTTTTCAGCAATTGAAGTTTTCAACTGTTTATACTTCAGACAAATCTTTGTCCCACACTTCAACTGATGGTTATATTGAAAAACTGAATGATGATGTCAGCTGAAGTGACGCAAACTTTATTTTTTCCAGACATGCACTTAAACTGACATGTCCAGTTCCTTTTATCAACTAATTTCAGTGCTTATTCTTGGTACTTTAGCTCAATCTTCAGCTCATTTCAACACTTCTGCTTTAGCTTCACATTTAAACTGAAACATTATCTCTTTTTGTAGCTTCCATATTAGCTGCCACTTATTTCAGAAATTCAGAAAGACGGCTGCTTTACCATCTGTCAGTGCTCAGTGCTTTCGGTGCAACATCTTATTCTATGATATCATCAGTTATAACTGCCATCCCAACGCATTTAAGTGTGCTATCCTTTGTATTTACTCTGTTTTTCAGTGTGCACTCCTTTCTGAAAACATGAGTTAAAAAGTCTCAGATTAATGGTTTTCCCATATCACTCTTTGAACTACCAAAGAAATATGAAGAAAAAAAAGGAAAATTCTATAAAAAAAACAAAACAAAAAAACAAGGTGCAAATCTAAGTGTCCACACTTACAGCATATAGCTCCTTTTAACCTTCAACAAGGCGCTTTACAATGTGTTTCTCACTCACCCACCCACATACTCACACACCAATGGTGGTGGAGCTGCCACGCAAGATGAGTGTCTGCCATCAAGATTCATCAGTTTCAGTGTCTTGCCTATTGACACTAGGGCACATGGAGGGGTCCGGGATTAAGCTGTTAACCCTGCTTTTAGTGGACATCCTACTCCACCACCTGAACCAGGGTCACCCAAAATATGTAGCACTACATCATCCTGTAAGTGAATGGTAGGGGGTGGGGATTTTTCAAACTGTCCAGTTAAACCGATAGTTCAGCTCGTTTGACTTGGTATTAGAGCCACGTGATGGTCCTCAAACTGACATGGAAGTCAAAATTGTGGTATGCAACACAACCCTAACTGCTGGTTTCCTCCAGCGCCGCCATCACATTTATGTGACAGAGAGAGAAAAATGGTGTGTGTGCTTCCTGCAGCTCAGTGAGAGCATCTGAAGGCAGCCGGCCTCTGCATGGTCTGTAGAGCCTATATGGGTGATGGATGACAATAATTATGTGGAACATCCACTTGCATGGTGTGTGTGTGTGTGTGTGTGTGTGTGTGTGTGTGTGTGTGTGTGCGTGCGTGCGTGCGTGCGTGTGTTGTACCGCTGTGTATTCCTATCCTCAGCTTCAACTGCTGCTCTGCTCGGTGGCGGATCTTGAAGGTTCTGACGGCGTCCAGCAGAGCCAGCGCCATCCGGGCAATCTCTCTGCCGTGCAGCTTCCCGTTCCTGACCGGCAGCCCTGAAACCACCATGTAGGCATCGCCGATGGTCTCCACCTGGGGGCGCCACAGGACACAGCAGCTCAGTGTGTGTCTGATTGTTTCTCCAGCTGCTGCTTTCATTAATCCAGTTTGTGTGTTTGAAGCAGAGAAGTTCTTATAAGACAAAGACATGATTTATCCTGAAAAATAACAGTATTCACCTTGTACACGTCAAAGTTGTCGATGATGGCGTCGAAGCAAGTGTACAGATCGTTGAGCAGTGTCACCACCTGCAGACAAATGGTTCAACAGCTGAATCCAGAAAATGTTGAAAATCTAACATATCTCACTGCATACTATGTAATAGTAACAACAGACATTTTCACAGCACTCATACTGAATGTTAAAAGGACACAAGATACTAAAGTTAATTTTTATGACATACTACACTCACATTTTTAATCTGTTAATGACATATTACATTTCTAACTATTCTATAGCGTTTTAATGACAATTTAATAACATACGATACTAACTCATACCATTAATTTTATAATGTACTACTCACATTTTTAATGACATTTTAATGACATACTATGACATATTTATAACGCATCTGTTATATTAAATTTTGTGGGTGTACCTCCATCGGAGTACTCTCTGCAGAGATGGCAGTGAAGCCTACGATGTCGCTGAAGTAGATGGTGACCGAGTCAAAGGCTTCGGCCTGAACTGTCTCTCCACGTTTTAGCTGCTCTGCAACTGAGCTGAGAGTCGGGCAAGAGAGAGAGGTATAAAAACACAGAGAGAGAATCACATCTGTAGTACTCACTGTGGTAGTATCTGTAGAGAAGTATGTGAGGTACTAACTGTGGTAGTATCTGGTAGAGCAGTATGTGTAATACTCAATGTGGTAGTATCTGGTAGAGCAGTATATATGTAGTACTCACTGTGGTAGTATCTGATAGAGCAGTACATGTAGTACTGTAGTACTCGCTGTGGTAGTATCTGGTAGAGCAGTATATATGTAGTACTAACTGTAGTAGTATCTGGTAGAGCAGTATGTGTAGTACTAACTGTGGTAGTATCTGGTAGAGCAGCGCCTCAGCCTTGCGTTTCTCCTCGTGATAAGCCTGAGTTCGTTCCTCCACCAGCTCCTCCAGGTTGTTGGCGTACTGCTCCATCCTGGACAGAAGGTTGTCCAGGATGTTGGTCCTCGACTCCCTGAACACACACAGTTGTGTTTCCATCATTCATTCAACATGAGTCATAGCGAACAGAGTGCAAGGCTAAAGCGTCCCTGGTGGCTTCACTGATTCTGCTCTCAGAGAGTTAAAGCTCCATCACAGAGAGGATGAACTGTTCTATCTCTGCACTGAAGCTGTAATCAGTCAGCTTTAACTGGCTTTATACATAAACAATAATCACATAGTCATACTATAGCTGTCGTACTATTTTATGACATACAATTTTTATGACACACTATATTATGAAGTTTTTTGCTATATACTATACTATGACAACATTTATGACATTGTTTATGATTTACTTTACTAAGACATTTTTACTACACACCACACTGTGACCTTTACACTGACAATTCCAACAAAATGACATATTTTAAGACATAACATCTTATGAAATTTAATGACATACAACATTATTAGGTGTTTTTACATATTATAGATTGACATGTAATACTACAGTCACTACTCTGTTACCTTAAATGCAGCCGAGAGGCAGCCCAGGATTGTTTTGGTAGGAGTGCTCTAATCTCCCAGTATGCCTGAACTACTCACTGTGCACTCAGGTTAAGGTCCAGTCACAGCTGTATTACAGTACAGTGTTATATGCAGATGTTTGGCACATGCAGAACAGAACATTCTTCTGTTCTTTTTAGTTCAGTTTTGTACAATTGTTTGAGTGCAAAAGCAAAGGACCAGGAACTTTTACCAACATCTCAGGCTAATAAACATGCTTGGGCTTGTGACAGAATGACGTTGTTGTTGATATCTGTAATTTAAATCCTGGACGGTCAAACTCAGCTAATAAATGTTGACATACTGTATCTGTGTTCCCTGTGTTGATTCTGAACGTATCTCTTCAGCCATGGGTCTTACTTGTTCTGTTTGCGCAGCAGCAGCCGGATGTGGTTGAACTCGGGCCTCTCTGTCGGCTCTTCGGCCCAGCAGCGCTGCATCAGCTGACCCAGCTCGGGACTGTGGCTCTGCGGGTCGACGGTGGGCCTCAGGCAGGGCCACTCGCCCAGAATCACCCGGTCCACGATCTCTGAAACCACACATTTCAACAGAGTCACTACATGGGGTTTGTAATTTTATTTTATCATCATCATCATCATCATCATCATCATCATCATCATCATCATCACTGTTTTAATAGAATTTGTTCATTTGTGTAATATTTCATAATTGTACTTTTATTGCTGGTATTATCTTTTTGTTTTGTGTTATTCACTTGTTTTGCTGTGCATCAGTACCTAATGTTTAGTGAGTCAGTTGTGAAGGTCTTTAAACTGGATTTGACTTGTTTGAGAAGTGCTCTATAAATAAAGTTTGATTGACTGAGGTGTCACTGTTGTTAAACTTATTAAATCAAAGAATGAAAACAGACAAACTGGACCAAGGGGGAGAAACGTCTTGTAAATGAATTAAACTGTCACTGAAGGACGGACTCTATTTATTCTCAGATATTTCTACCAGTCTGAAGGTTTCAGTGTTGAAAAATTCTGTCAATCTCACTGCCTAAAAATACTCCATTACAAGACAAAGTTCAAAATCCTGTCAATAAATTACGTCAGTAACACGGATGCATCCACGTGAAAGCAGCATTTTACTGTCTGGGTTGGGTGTTGTTGGTAGTTTAGTCTGGTGGTTTCCAACATAAAGGGTGGGCCCCTCTAAAGGGTCATCACATAAATCTATGGGGTCAAGAGATGATTAATGGAAAAGATAGATTTCCCCCCCTTTTTTTTTTTAAACGAAGGGTTTTTTAAAATGACATTATATGAGAAGTTTAGAAAGAGGATTTGTAGAACTACTAAACTGTAAACATGTAAATAGTTAAATATTTACAGTATCTATAGTGGATACAAAAAGACCACACAGAGACAAAAAAACAAACAAAAAAAACCCAACAGAAACAAAAAACTCTATAAATGACACAAAAAATGACCGAAACAAGGTGCCAAACTACAAAATGAGACATGAAACAACACAAAACATCAAAAATGAGACATAAAGCAACAAAAACGAGACACAAAACAACAAAGACTAGACACAAAATTACATGAAACAACAAAACAACAGAATGGAAACAGAAAATGACACAAAATGACAAAAATGAGAGACATAAACGACAAAAATTAGACAAAACAATCAAATCAAAACACAAAGCAACACTAAACAGCAAAAATGAGCCACAAAACAACAAAGGCTAGACACAAAACAGCAAATGCGAGACACAAAGCCACACATTACAATGAAAAACCAGGTACAAAACAACAAAACAAGACACAAAACAACAAAAAACAGGTACAAAACAACAAAAAACTGACACAAAATTATAAAAATTTTGGACAAGTTGATTTCAGGTTTCTTACATTTTTGTAAAATAAACATTAAAAGAAAATCCACCTCTTATATTTTCTGCCATTATATGTGTCATGTGTCAAGTCATGATTTTGCTGAATTTATATTGCAGAGAAAATTGAGCCCACTGTGAAGAAAAATGAGACAAGAGCAGAAAACACCCAGGAACTGCTGCGGTAGATCAGATGGTAAAATTCTCACTAGTAAAGTTTAAGTCAAATTGATTCAGAATTGAAAGTGTATTTGATGAACGGCTGGACAAAGAAACTTTTCCATGTCAGCCTGATGCTCTCAGTGATTTCAGCTGGACTAAAGGTTGACTGCGAGTGCAAAAAGTGAATGAAACACTTCAGCATCTGTATTCCATGTCCTGCAAGGAAACCTGAGTAATTAAAGCTGCAACAAAAAGAAGTCCAAAGAAGTCTTTTCTCCGACTTCTGATTTAATTCGTTGTCACAACTTTGACTAAATTGCTCCTCATCCATCCATTCCTCACTTTCTTTCTTCCTCCTTTTCCCTGATCCTGATGAAAGGAAATCATATGTACAGACACAGAAACATCCTGATTCTCTGTGTGAAAAAATCAAAGACAGAAAATCAGGACTATTAGCTGCACAAACACATTAGAGATGTGATCGACCTGATCTGGGGTTTTTTTTGTTTGTGGAGGAAAACTCAGATAAACTGCTTTTAATCAGAACAAACAAACCAAGCTGTTCTTTCCAAAAGCCTTTCGGAGTTTAACGCTGACTTCAACCTGAGCTAGAGGCCAGAAACAGAAAAAAAATCAAAGATGACAAATGTTCTGGACGAAGTGGTTTCTGTGCAAACAAATAAATCCTTTCAGCTTTTTGTTTAATCCGTCAGACCTCTACTTTATGCAGGCAGAATGAGTTTTCCCTTCAGCAAATGTTAAGTCTGCATGAGGCTGACATAAAACACTAAAACAAGCTTCATGCTGGTTTCTGTCAATTCTGTTCTGCAGACGGATTGATTCTGCCCTGCAGCTCAGCGGGAAACTGGCTGGAGGATTCTTCTCATTATTCTAAACTCTTCACTTAAAGCTTTTTTCTTTTTGTTTTCACTGATTTTCACTGAAAAATTACACAGATCATGTCCAGAGGGAAGTACAACCACAGTAAACTTGTATGTTTAACCAATATTTAGTGTTAAAAAACTTTTCCACATGTAAAATTAATGGATTCACCTTTGAAAAAAATTTAAAAACAAAGTGATTAAACACTTCTGATGATAATTACAATAATAAACTGTTAATTTCAGATCATATCAAGTATATTTTTTCCACGTAGCTCTACATAAAAATGCTGTACATGTAATTGATCTTTAATGTTAAAAAACCTGTAAAATTAATGGATTTACCTTTGAAAAAAGTCAAATTATTGTTATTAAATACTTATGATTATGATGCCAAGAATAAACTGTCCTACCTTTGGGACTCAGCGGTTCTCCCTCCAGGTAGAAGGCTCCACGTCGCAGCGCCACCTCCTGGAGGACGATACCGAAGCTGTACACGTCTCCTTTCTGGGTTCCCTGAGGAGGAGGCGACTCCAACCGGAGCAGCTCCGGAGCCATCCACAACCTCTCTACAGGAGATCAGAACCACAGAGAGGTTCACTAAAAAATACTAAAAGCATTGATTTGTCATGGAGAGGATTTGGATCGGGCAATAAGGCAGACCTGCTAGACAGTTCTTATCTCCCTGCCTGCACATATTTCACCAAAACATTTCCAACCATCAGTCTTTGGTGAGAATGCTGCTGCATCCTTCACATAGCTCCACTCAAGACAGCTGTGATTGGTTTAAAAATAATAATAATACAAACAAGTCGGAGCATTTTTCCCCCTAGACCAGAATAATAGTGTGGTGCAGCAGACCAATCTGTGCTACAGAATCTGGCTATGCAAGACTGTAAACACACGAGCTCTGTTCAGAGGTCATTAACCTCCACAGAAGTCTTTGTCATGGTGCCCCTTTGGTAACTAAAGCCCCACAATGGTCTCTGCTTGCCAACGTGTACTATCCATAGTCCAAGTGACCACCTCCTCTGATCAGTATTTAGCAATAAGAGGCTCCACCTGATGAAACAACCAGATACTACAGTTAAGCTACAATACATTTTCTTTTTTCTGCTTCATTGGTTACATTTTTTTTTCCAGTTAAATTATTAACCAAGGCGAAAACCACGTCAAGAACCAGTATAAAATCAGACAAAAGCTACTCTTAAACCAGTTTAAATGCAGTCTAGAACAAATTCTAAGACCTGTTTAAACGCTACACTTGACTTGCACTATTGAGCTCTGTCCAGAGGTCATTAAGTATCACAGAAGTCTTTGTTATGGTAGCCAGTTCCTAGCTAACCCCCATAATGCTCTCTGCTTGCCAACATGAGTTGCCTGTAGTCCGAGCAACCACTCCTCTGATTGCTACAGTATAAAACAGCAAGAGGCTCCACCTGGTGGAACAACCAGGTGCTAAAGCTAATCGACAATACATTTTTGACATGCATGTTGAGAGTACAGGTTTTCTCCATTTTAGACGCTTGTTGAGCCACGCTACACCCTACCCTCTCCATATTACATTTTAGGCAGTGGGCTACTGGCCTATATGTTGTAGATTCTGGACAACCTTCTGAACATTAAGGAACAGCTTGGATGCAGTTGCCAAGCAGATACATTGGGCTGATTTTAATAACTTCAATGTACTTGATGTGTGTATAATCGAAGAAAACGGTGTCACGTTGGGACTCGCTATCAACAGATACTAAATATTAAATTACTCAGATCGGATCTGAATGTGTCTATTTAAGGTGATGATGGCTGAAAGCTGCGACTCACGTGCGTAGTAGGCGTGAGCGTCGCTCCCCGAGTCGCTCTCAGATCGGAAGCTGGACAGACCATAATCGGTGATCTTCAGGACGAAGCGGTTGTCAACAACACAATTCGATGACTTGAGTTTACCATGAGAGAAGATGACACTGTTGTGGAGAAACACCATACCC
>OMNN01063032.1:0-17172 GCA_900302755.1 Chromis chromis | reverse complement strand
GGGGGGCTGGAGCCTATCCTAACTGACTTTGGGCGAAAGGCAGGGGACACCCTGGACAGGTCGCCAGGCCATAACAGGGCCACAATTTAGAATCACAAATTAACCTCAGCATGCAGAGGGTGAACATGTAAACTCTACCAGAAAGGCCCCAGCTGAGATTCTAACTCCTCCAACTGTTAGGCGACAGTGCCAACCACTGCAACACTGTGCCACCTTCAACACAAGTCAGCTTGTGTGCATGGAGTTCAATAGCTAGACTAATTGTGTCAGCCTATTTGAAAAAGGTCACTTTCCTCAAAGCTGGCAGAGGCGGTATACAGAGATAAGGTCAACAAACAAACCTTTGCTCCTGTTGTAGAGTATACAGTCTGGTTTTATTTAAGGTTTACCACTGATAAAAAATAAAATTTAAAAAAACAATATTTCTAACACAGGGTCTTTATCAAAGCAAGAGATACAAAATTTTAAACTTTAAAACATTTAGGATGCAAGAGTTGCACAAAACATCTTCTGCACCAAAGAAACAACAAAGCATAAGTCTTGCAGCAGGTGCAGAGAGAAAAAGAGCCAAAGTTCCACATTGCTTTTACTAGCTTTTACAAATGATCTCCATGATTTCTAAAATTCAATTTTCTTTAGGATTTCTTCCAGTTGTGGATATGTGCTGAGAACTTCCGGGTCTTTGAGAACCTGAAGAAACTGAACACACTTCTCTTCACCTTTGCCTGTCACCAGATCTATCAGGTCAGTAACAGTTTGTTCTGGCGGAGAGGTATTCTTCAGGCAATGATATTGTCTGTCTTCGACGATGCGTTTGGCATGCACATGCTGCAGAATGAAGAGATCCGCCCTCAGGGAGTCAATGAGTTCCACCTTGTGTTCAATAATCCTTTTCACAGTAGGGCCCTGTAAAGACAACAGTTGTTTATCCTGTTTGTCTAGTTTTTTTGTGTGAATCCTTTCCAGAGGTCATTGGCTTTGGAGTATTTTAACTTCTTGGTGCTGTGGTCAAGGTCAAGGTCAAGGACATGCAGGTTAAGTGAAATTTTTAATTTCCAAGCTTGCGGTATCATTTAAAACTCCAAAATACCAAAATGTAGCAAATCCTAACTCTTCAGTTACTCACCCTTTAACCAGATCTGTCCAACTATATATATACGCACCAGTCAGCCACAACATTAAAACCTATACTGTAGGTCCACCCTGCCTCACCAAATTCAACTCTGACCTGTTGGGGCATGGACCTGGGAGTTCTGGGGGTGTCCTGTTGTGTCAGGCACCAGGATGTTGGTAGTTGATCCTTTGGGTCATGTGGGTTGCAGGATGGGGCCTACGTGGATCAGGCTAGTTCTAGTACATACTGTGGATGCTTGATCAACTTCTGTTCTAGGGAGTTTGGAGGCTGGCCAATGTCTTTAGTTCTTTGTCGTGTTCCTTAAGATGTTCCTGAGCAGTTTTTATGGCATGGACTGTTGTACTGCTGCTGTGTGGGAACTCCATCAGTGTTATACACTTCACCTGTCTGTGGTTTTAATGTTGTGGCTGAACGGTGTGTATTGAGAGCAGTTTGTGGTTTTGCATGTTTTTGCTGTTTGGAAAGTAGGAGCTGGAGATCAAACCACTAACCCCACAAACTGTTTAAAGAATAGTCCAATAATTAGGAAAATACACATATACAGTATGTTTTTTTGTTTTTGTTTTTTTTGTTCAGGGTTAGATGAGAAGAATGATAACACTCTTATAGCTGTCTGTTACAATAAATATGAAAGTAGATCCATGCTTAGCTACAGTAATTTCATATTGAAAACCAATATCCTTGCTCAGTCCTAAGGAAACAAATTCCACCTAACAGCACCTCTAAAGCTTTCAGTAAACATGTTGTATTACTGTTGTTTAGGCCTTACAAAAAAGCAAAGAGTAAAAATGACTTGTTGTGGCTTTAAAGGCAATTATGTGTCTGGTGCATAATCAAATCAGGAGTACAGGAGTAACGAAGTTTCAAATTCCTGTATCTTTGGACTAAATAAGAACAATATATTCATCTGAACTGGAGAAGATTAGACTGTTTTTCCATTATTGGGCTGTTCAACATAACTTTAAACTGCTGCAGCTGCACCTGATGTAGAACAGGTACAGTAGCTTTGACTTTGACATAAAATCAAACTATCTTGTCACTGAGCTTCTTACTGTGTATATGTTGTGTTCAATTACTGTACCTGAGGAGAAGGCAGTGTGTCTCCTACCGCACCTGAGAAGAAAGCTAGGTTATACTGACTTCCTCCAAAAGAGTTGACAGTTACTGGAAAATCGTTTAATTTAGGAATGAGAGACAGACAAGAAGTGATAGTTATTTTTGTACAAATATCTAAAAGGTAAAATGTTACCTGCATGTTTTTGTGATGGTTTCACAGACACTGAGAAATCTATATCACCATCGATGGTGGCTCCAGATATTTTATCAGCACATATTACACTGCCTCCCTGTGCAGTGTAGACTGCTTGTGGAACAACATTTCCTACATAAAGAAAAAAAAACTATTTAGTTCCCACTTTCTTCTATTAAAAGGTGTTTAAAAGAGGACCAAACCAAAATAAAGTCTAGCTGAGTATTATGACATCTGCTCCTGGCTTAGCGTGAGCACAGCAATGTAAGTTTCTATTTTTATTCTTTTTATGATTTTATGGAAAACTTGAAAACATGCAACATTCCCACTTACCACATGAACGACTTCCTGGATCGCTTACTGTTTCAATCTTATAGGAAAGGGACTTTGCTGTTGCATTAGTTATTTCTCTGTTGGTCACCACACTGCAATTATCAGCGACCACTGTTGCAATAGGTGAGCCTGTAAATATAGAACAATACCAGGGCATGAACCTCTGACTGCTGTGACTGAAATTCAAGTTTAGACTCGCTCACAGTGGAGCACATGCGGGGCTTTTACAGACCTTGAGTGTGAGGGTTGAAAAGCTGCTGCAGTTGCGGGTAATGTGCTTGATGCTGCTTCAGAATGTCCACAAAGCTCTGACAGGTATCTCCTCCCTTGTCTATGATCATTTTCAAAAGCAGTCTCATCTTCTCTAAGGCACTGCTTTGTTTTTGAATCTCTTTAAAATCCTTCAGAAGTAAAATATCCCCACACTGATCAAGGATGTAGTCAGGGTCATCAGAAAGCCACGAACTCAGTCTGCCCTGCTCTGACCTCAGCTTGTCCATGGCCTGCAGCAAGACAGAGGACACTCAACGGAAGCATGTAGTTTAGCAGAACCATATGCTTAACGTCATTGTGTTTGTTCAACTTCAGCCAGAAACGAAAGTAAAAGTGTGTTGTAACTTTACATAGTAGCACATAAAGATAATGAATAATAAATACCAGCCTACCTTTACAGACTTATTGTACACAGGTTGAAGAAAAGCTGTAGGTTTAAAAACGGATCTGAAGATGAAATATTCAAGTTTAGCGTATTGTCAGCAGAAAGCAACAGGACTTCCTTACTGTACTCTCTCACGTCAGGGCGTAAAGAGCAGAGCTTATGTAACGTACTTCCTCATTCAGCTTACGCAGGCCGTGACACATCTGTAAACTATGTTATGTTGAGCTCTAGTCCCGCCTCAAACAATCAGCAGTAAAAGCACTCAGCTCCAAAGTCCTGTAGTCAGAGAAATGTACTGAATGTATTAAAAGTAAAGTTTTCATTCTCAGCATTTTACTATTAGAGTTGGTTGAGCTGAGGGTAAATAACGATTAAACCTTTTAAAACTAATGAATGACTGATTGTTTTCCTACTATTTTCTCAATAAAGCGGTTGTTTGCTTTGTAGAAAATTAATAAAATAAAGAGCTGTTAAAAAAAAGAATCAGAGTATTCCAAACTTTAAAATTATTAAAAAATAAATTACATTTATTAAAATAATCAAAACGACAAGCAGCAAATCAGTAACACTTGAGAAGCTGGAACCATAAAAACAACTGTTACAATAGTTTCTAATCAGTCAACTGACAAACTTATCACAGGATTATTTCAGTTCAACACATATTTACTGTTAGGTGGTTTATATGATAACAAATGATCACTTTAGGAGCAAGTCATGTTTCATTTATAAAATGCTGAGGCTGATTCTGAGTTTGTATCAAGATGGAAAGAGGGAAAAATCTGACTTTGAAAGCAGGTTCATACAAGTATTTATAACTGAGGGGAAAACATCAGTAAACAGGGTCTGAGACTGTAGATGACCTTGATGCTCATGCATTAGTGCACTACGCACAGAGAAACGCAGAAGAGCAACTCTTTCTCAAGAGACTAAGAATCAGCCACAGAAAAAGTCATTGCAGGGAGTGGTCAGACTGAACAGAGCAGTCTGTTGACAATAAGGCAGGGCTTCAGTGCATTAACCCATTATTACAAAGGTGAATGTACATTTGAGAGTTTATTGGTGCAAAACTACAGAGATGTGGAAAAAAGTGATATGGTCAGTTGAGTCACTGTTCACTGTATTCTCACAAATTTGCTGAGTATACATTAAGAGAACAGTACAGAACTATTGACTCCTACAGTGAAGGGATTCAGTAGCTCTGTGTAGCAGAAGCACAAAGTTGCATGAAAAGAGAATACTCAAGTAAAGTGCAAGTACTTCAGAGTTGTACAGTACAGAAAATGTACAGTAAAATGACTTCCATTCTACCCCACTGCTACCAGTAATTATCAATACTGTACCTGTGATGCACAAACATGTGACATCTTCTATTCTGAAAACTAGAATGACCTCTGATTTGAACAGTTTATCATTTGACTCTGCCGCCTTAAAGTCTGGTTCACAGTAAAATATGATTGTTAACAAGTTAGAAGACACAAAAAAAGAAAAAAAACATTAAGTTGTTTTAGTTCAGAGTTTTTGCAAGTCTCCATGGTGGAAGCAACAGTCTTTCTTGAGAGGGTCTGAGAGGTCATGAGAGGAGTTTCTGAGCACTACTCAGTTACTACCCACCACTGCAAATCCCTCCTTTCACTTTATAGACCATGTACATACCAATATTTAGTTGGTTAAAATCATTTTACTGCATTAAGATAGAAGCATAACAATGCAGCTTTATTACATAAACTGTCTTACTTGCTTGTACTTTGAAGATAATAACAGATAGTCTTATGTCAATATCACCACGGTCAGTGTTTTATATTAAATTAGAGACAAGATACACCAAAACATACACAAATACATAAAAATAAATTAAATGGACTTTTTTTTTTAACTTAAAAGATTCAGTCTTTACACGTTAGTCTTTGAGTGCATATAGCTGAAGACTGATCACTACTGTAGTCTTAAAAAGTAAGGCTGGAAGTGGACAAATAGGACAAATAATCAAATTAATTTTGACACTGTTTACAAAAAGTGATACAGTTCAAGGGAAGAATATAACAGATGAGAAAGACTCTTAAAAGCAGGTGGCATATGAGACATGTTTAAAATGTAATGTTAAAACCACAATAATGACCACCAAGTCTGCACTTTCCTTAAAATGTGAAATTTACTATATGCACAGTATTTGTAATGCAGACTGGGGGTAATGTGATGGCAGAGATGTGGCTGTGCTTCCACTCTGGATTCTAAATTTGATCAACAAGGGAAGTAAGTCAACTTATCGATGCAGTTTATGAACAAACTTAGATGGCTATAAGCAATGAATCCGTAAGTTGTTATTGTGGAGGTGTATGTTTGCTGTTGGATGTGCTTTTGACAAAAGTGGCATTGCGCTCCAGGGTTACAGTCCTCCTACCAGACGTCTGGTTCAGTTCACTCATATCCACCCCCGAGTCCAAACTGGTTTCTCGGCTCTCAACCGGTCTCCGCCTCCTCTGCTGCTCTGACACATTGTAGTGGATCTCAGCTGCAGGTTTGCCCTCCAGGGAGACAAACCAGGCCCGAGGAGGCTGAAGTGATGGGATTTTAGACAGTGCACCCAAGGCATGCGCAGAGTGTCTGTTGTCACTGATTTTATTTAATGTTCCTGGCACTGACACCGACTCTGGGAGGCTGAAAGGACTTCTGGCTGTAGTGGTGGATGCTGCCGCAGGAGAGCCCCCTAAAACTCCAAGCTGGTCCTCGGTCTCTGCTGCCTGGTTCTGGGTCTCAGAGGGACCTTTTGGCAGCGTCTGGGTGAAGCTGTCTTTATTCAGCGGCTCGGTGGCAGCGCTGTTTGAAGCACCCGCACGGGGCAGAGTGGCCGACTTGCTCCACTGCTCTGGTTGTTCCTCCAAATGGAAGAATGCTGGAGCGTGAAGAATGGCTACAGGCTGGTTGTAGAAAAACAAATTGTCTGTCAGAGATGCTGCAACTCTGATTTGGTCTGAAGTCTTGTGCGAACCCGTCAGATCATTCAGGTCAGTGTTGAGCTCCAGTTCGTTACACTCCAGCGTAATGGCCACGTTGGGGTTGGCTATTATGTCGTTGCTGTGCATAGAAATAAAAGAGGAACTGTGCCGGTTATCCCCCTTTTCTGTGAACGGTTGGTTCGGTCCATCCTGTGGGTGAAAGTTATTCCTTGAAGATGCTTCAAATACTTCATCATCACATGTGGAGGTGGTTTGGTCTCTTTTTATCACTGGAAGACTCTTCTTTGCTTTCTTATCCCTGGGTGCACTTCTGCAGACAAGACAAAATATTAGCAACACATTCATTTGGACAAATAATAGGTTTAATTATAAAAATCAGCTATGCTCCATGCAGTCCATTTAACTGACTTTGTGTTTTTGTATAGTATTGGCATGAGTATTTGATACTGGAAAGATTGTCAGTGGAGTATTCCTTTAACCCTTTAAGACCTACAATAGAACAAGTAGCCAGAGCATATCTTTACATTTTTACATGCTGTAGTGACATTTTCTTTAATCAAAATACATATACAAGCAGACATAACTATATACAGAAGGAACCAATTTGCAGAGAGACAACATGTACATCAAAGTAAACTATAGATATATACACTATATACATCAATGGTGCAATCAAAGTTCAAAGTCTAACATTACACTTCAGTAGCACCAGTGGAGCTGTGATAGGGCTTGTGACAAAATACTGTCCGCGATAACACACAGAGGAACGGGTTTTTGCGGTTCCATATATGTGTGTGTGGGGGTGTGGGAGAGTGTGTGGTGAGGGTCTGGAATCACGTCATAGTTCATGCTCACAACGTGTATTCCGAAGTTGGAATTTAGCGCTGTGAACACCCGCATGTTTTTGTTGTGTGCACTTTATACTGGATTTCTGCAAACACATTAGTGGAAGGAACCAGTGCTCTGGGACATGTCAGATGCGTCATATGTGTAACTCCTCAGGTTTTATATGCAAAAAGAATTATCGCTCTATCTGATTTGGTTGTAATTCTACCGCCTTGAACAATAGATACGCAAATTGTAGCGCCACCGCTACTGTCGGTCTTAAAGAGCTACAGAGACGGTCAATAAGGATTTGTAAACGTAAAAGTTAAAGATTCACTTTGGGATGACAATCTGAGCAATAGATCGGTGTAACTTGTCATACATATTAACTAGTATGAGATGAAAACCTTTGTTACCTGCAGTAACATATTAATCCAAGCAGAAGACAGATGACTATAAGAAGCAATCCTCCTAAGAGAGCCATCAGGAAAAACGAATGGTGTAAGATGAAGTCAATGGGGATGGCCAGTCCAAAGAAACCTAAAAGATAGTCAGAGGAAAGATGTAAAGAAAACATGTAAAGACATGTAATAAAACATGTAAAGAATCATCAAGCTGCATATTGTATCTCAAAATAGTTGTTGCCGTTTTTCACTAACCAAGACAAATTTCAATGGATTATTAAAGTTATACTCCAATTATTTTCCCTTATAGTCATTGACTATATCATTGACTACATTGGCTTTGGAAGCCAATATAGTCCATTGGCTTCCAAAGTGAAAAAAAAATCAATTGTTACAGTCAGAATAATTCCAATATACAGGAAATTTACAACAGCAACCACAAAATCAATGCTTGTCCATCATTACAGTCATTTCCAATTGATGCATTTTATTGATTACCATGGTATCATCATGTTACTGTTTGATCGGCAAAAAAGATGGCCGTATAGATAAAAACAAACAGCACTGTATTTTGTATACAACATTTTAACATCATTATATTTTATACACTTGCCTCTGGTAGATGACAAAGGTGCTGCAATCCAGTAGCCGAGGTGAGGAGCTGTGAATGTCCACGTGAGTTTTCCATCCACTGACGTCACCTTTCCTAGTCCTTTTCTCATCCATCCACCTCGGGAAAACAAACACATTAAAAACAGTTGTTTAATATAGTCTTGCCCACAATTCTATCAGATTTAAAAATAAAAATGTGTTGAGCAAGGAATTGGGTAAATAATATAAATAAAAATACAACACAAGAAGGGCAGTTTCAGTGGGAGGGACTCACATGCACTATCATCCTATATCACCAAAAATTAGGTTTTGGGAATTATGATTACGCTTTTCTTTCCAAAAGTAAAGCAAATGTGGTAAAATAACTGAGAACACATGTTTAATTAATATGATAAGAAATAAGCGATATGGGATAACCTGTACAATTAAATGCAATTACATACAGTGGCTCTGGGATAGGTACAACATAATCAGTTTTTCCTAACTTTGAATCTGCTTTCATTTTACACTCCGCATTTTGTCCACAGTGAACAACATATTTAGAAACATGGAGAAAACTGTGCAGGCTCTACTAATCTCTAAGACCCCAAAACATCTGAAATTATATATAGAGAAGTTTAATAATGCAAAATTCCTAATGGCTTAAAATCCTTCATGCACAAGACAGATTCCCGCTTGGCTGCCGTCTGTAATGCCGCCAATAACTTGTGTGCCTCAACACTTTTCGAAGAATACAGTGTCTGTCGGGTTGAGAAAGTGCTAAACAAAGCCTAAAATTAGGGGCCTCCCTGAATAAGCAGTCAAGAAGATTTAAAGTGAGCTGGACATCATATTAGCATTAGGCTTGCCTAATGGGGGGGACTTACATATTTACGACAGTGTGTAATTAATGACTGTACAATTCACTGATTATTAAATGGATTTTTAGTCACAGCTCTATTAACACTGAGTCAGCTGATACATGAAATACTGAACAAAGTAAAGCTTGACCTCCTTTTTCTAGTCTGAACAGATAAGCTTACAATGAGGCATCTAACTGAGACAGGTTCATGACACTACATTTGCTCTACATTTAAGTTAAAGTCTGCAGATACGACATCAAGTCAGACATCTCTAGTGCTTTTAAACTGCCTATTAACTATATTATTAATATAAGCTGAAGGCTGGATAGAGCGTTAGACTGAAATATATAGAAATGACCCACTAAATGCTTAAGTCAGTGTTATTGTTCCGCTTTCTTCCAGCTGAACGTTTCAGTCTTCATATTAATGTTACTAAAACTAATTCAACAATAAACTAGTACCGTCTTTCCTGCTGTTAGGTTAATGATTTGTCAGATAAGTGGGATGTTACTGTGCATGTGGTTATGATGTTTACTCACCAGTGGTGCGGTTAAAGAACCAGGCAGGAATAACATTTGACGTCTGAAGTCCACAGCTGTCAGAGACACCGAGGGTGATCTGGATGGGCCCACTCACTTTTAACTCAGTGTCTGCTGAGAAGAGCTGAACACTGACAGCCGCCACCGGGCTTAAATCCACACTGACATAACCTTAAGAAAGAAAGAGAAATATGTGGCCTGAGTAAAATCAGTTTAATATATTTTTTTTTGCCATTTCTTGAATTAAATTTTAAAATATTGTACAGTATTAAGTGCTGCTTGGATAATGAGGTTAAATATGTTTGTAGCAGTCAGTCTGTGTAGAATTTAAAAGTGATTGTTGCAGATTTCAAATTATTCTGAAAAAAAAAAGTAGATAATGGGTAAAGCCTATGAGCTGCATTAAGCTCATTCATCACTTCAGTGTGTTTTGTTAATGTAACCATCAGATGGCACCAAAGGCAAAATATTCGAACCTACACCACTGCATGGCCAATAAAAATGACTGATGACAGGAACTAAGAACAAGAGTGGAGCAAACAATGAGGAAATATATATGCACACAGTGCTGTGAGTCCACTTTCTAGAAAAAAAAAGCCAACCTGCTCACCATGTCAGAACAGTACAATGATTTAAAATGATTGATTTTGCATGCAGAACTCGGCGTACTGTCATAACAACATAAACACATCTACCTGATTTACTGCTCATGATGCCCAGAGTGTTTAGGAAGCCGTCCTGCTCTGACGTCAGCTTGGGAACAGTCAGGAAGGCTGTAACAGAGGTGATGTTGCTGCTGTGTGTCAGGTTCAGTAGACTCTTAGGGAACCTGACAGTGGGCTGGGCTGAAGAGTCTACAAATGTTAGAAAACACGAGGAATTTATTTTTCATTTAGACGTTAAAGGACAGATAAAGAGAGAACACGAACAACAAAAAAGAAATACTAAAGTGTGACTTTAACAATAGATACAGTACCAGATGTTCTGCCAGTGATCAGGACTGAATCCTCAAAGAGCCAGATGTTCCCTTGATTCCGACCATGTAGTGACATAGTCACTGATGAAAATACTACAGCAATTATAAAGGAGAAGGAGGGAAAGATGCAAAATTAACATTAGTAGTCCATACACTTACTAGTCCATGTTTTCCCCACTAGATGGCAGTGTTGTATTCTGTTTCCTCAGCTCCGGTATTTTACCCTCCACAGACACAAGCACTGGGGAAATTCACTTCTCTGGAAGGAGCTTATCTAACATTCACTACAACAATAGCTGAGGATTGAAGATCCACTTCAGTGCTGTCATCGCACTCTGAGAGAAATGTATAGCACTGCAGATGGCAGATGAGCAATAGAGACGCACACTCCAGATGTGGGTTAGAAAATGATCCCACATAGATTTTCTTGGATTCTGCCACCTAATGAGGTGCCAAATGTAGTAAGGTGGAGCAACATTTGGCCTGGTATTGACACCCAGGAAAGTTTAGAACACAATGTTCAAATCAATATCTTCTGTGATCCTGTGATCTATCCTTCCTCTACAGATTATGTGTGCAGATCAACTCACATGAACATGGGACAGTTATACAATGATTTATCATCGAATGAAACACTGTAATTAAGTGAGGTAACCTAGACAGACACGGCCATGGAGCAGCAGATTTTATGAACAGACAATAAGAGAGGAAAAGCTGACAATGAAGTTGAGCACTCTTACCACTCAATGGAAATAAAATGCATCTGAGCCATCCTAAGCTTAACGAAGAGTCTGAATGTACTTGCTGATTTTCAAGAGCATGAGAGCCATTGATAAATAGAAATAGTAATACTGCCGTTCTTACTGTCCACACCAAGTCCACACACACACAAACAGCTGACTTACTTGGCATTCTGTTGGTTTTACAAGGCAGCAGTGTACTAATGTAGCCATCCTTGCTGGCCACAACAGTGAGAGGCATCCCACTGTGGTAAGGTACATGAAGCAGAGCTGCACCGTCCTCCCCAGTAAGAGTGGTGTTGGTCCTGGTGTAGTTGATGTAGACGTCCACCACGGCCTGACTCAGGTACTGACGACTCAGCACGTCGTTCACCTGGACCTTCAGGTCAAAGGCAGAACCTGAGGAAAAAACAGTGCTTACTTATAGATGGCAGTATAGTGAAGGGAAAAAAACGTCAATTTCATACAAGTTCCTCAAATTCGCATATAAAAGGAATGCAGAAATATTAAACCACACACTATATTTCACCTATATTCTCAAGAAAATGTAAAATTGTAAGCTCCATCATTACTTCAAGCTCCTGATTGTGTTTCATTTAGGCATTGTAAGGTGTTCCTGCTATTTTGTCCACCCTTTTCATGCAGTATGACCATGTGCTCCAATACATAAACAGCACGAAGGTGGTTGCAGTTCCAATTAACCTAGGCGGGACCTTATTGACAACACGACAGGAAAACTAATTTGTAGAATCCCTCGAGGATTTCACTCACTTAATTCCAGCAGATTGTAAAGACGAGGATACAAATACATTCGGTAAAACTGGGCAATTAGCACAGCAAAGTATGCAGTCAAGACAACATTATGCTACATCAGCAGGCAGACGGCCACGTAGCGCACATATTTCCAATAGCATGATTCCCACGAGGGAGCTCTAATCATTACATGTTTTCAGAATCTCATTTCGGGCCTAACAATGACACATCTCAACCAATTAGCCACTTTCACGCTGAGCAACCAATAGTAAGTTCAAAACAACAACACTTAAAATCTGAGAGTTAAAGTGTTGCATAACAATGAAAACCTGCTCGGTAATCCATCACAGCTAGTCTGTCTGAATTAGTGGTGGCCATGTTGATTGCATATCCCCCCAAGAATCAATGACCATGAGGTGAAGGCAATGTATTAAAGCTGCACTAATCAATATCTTTATATTAGCGACGGATCAAAATATAATGTATAATGTGAAAGGTCATCTATAGTCTCTTGTAGCTCTTTGTTTTGGTGTGTATGCTGTTTTCAGCCACAGCAGGTGTAGCAGAAAAAGCTATGAGAAACAAATTGAAAGCTACCTGTCCATCACTAAGAATCAGACAACGTTAGCTACAGACTGGTGAACTTAAGCATTTAGCTGCTAAAGAGCCAGATATTCCCCTCGGGGGTTGAAGAGATGTACTGGAGTTACTTTAGTTAGGTGTCCCCAAGTGAATGCTAATGTTGAATATGGAAATGGGCAACTGTGTTTTGCATAACAAATTTACGAGGCAGGAGCATGTCATTGTTGTATTTACAGCTTATTCAGCTGAGTGGCCAAAAATCAATTAATGCAACTTTTATTTGTAAAGTTCCGAACAACAGCAGTCGACAGAGTAAATGTGTTTGACTCCATCTCTCTGTGAAGGTTGCACATATAGAATGAGGTTAGAACAGAACATTTCTGCTGAAAAAACAAACATATAATTTCACAGACCAGCTGTGAAAATCAGAGCACAAGTGCCCGATAACAACCACTGATGAAGACACTGAACAATACTTCAAAGAAACTGCTCTATACCACGAGGCTTACTGTGTGCAGCTGCAAAACTCTGCCAGCACTGGGCAGCACCAAGGTATCCTTCTTCACCTACTGCCCTGTTATAAATACTGCCGACTGAACAGTGCTGCTTCTAGCTAGAAAGTGAGTTTGGGGAGCTATAAATCTCAGCAGCTGGCTCATCATCAACTCTATAGTTATTTTGTGCTGGGAGGTCATGAAAAGGTCCTTATTACACTTTTTATTTGTGGCTAAGTGCTGCAGTGCTGCTATAGCAGCAATCTCACCAGTCATAATGCCATAAGCATCTTTCTGTAATAGTGACAAAACGCCACTGACAGTAGCAGTGGCTGAAATTGCTGCTGCTCTGATTGCTCATAATCCTCCTGCTAAAAGATCTGCCAAAGGTTTACTGAAAACTCATGAAGCTCATGAGGCTCTCTGCTACCAGCTTTCACAATATGTCAGCGAGTGCCAAAGCCAGATAACCAGATCAGCCCATATCATTGCCCCGAACAATTCCCTTTGATCAGAGGCAGACAAATGCCCGGAGTGCTTCCATTTTCAGCCACAACGTGAAAGAAACATGTACATTCTGCTGTTTTAGTGCCAACCTGCTGAGATAGCTACACCCGTGCAGATGGACATGAGGATGGTTGCTTTGGGAGAGGCGGCCTCCTCGTCATGTGTGTTGTGTCTCAGTGGCCAAACATAACAGGAGGGGGTCACTAAATCTGAAGTGGAGGTGTTTCGTGCCAGATTACTATAATCTCTCCATTTGGCAAACTGAACTACGGCACAAAGAGGTTTATGAAGTGGATTGAAATGGGCCGTCTGAGGCCACAGAGTGCAGATGAGAAATAGATCCCATGTTGTGTGTGTGATGTGCCTTGAATACTGTATTTATCAGGCACATAACAGTGCTAGTGTCCAGTAAAAAGGATGCATTTCCACTTAGCTGAGGAGTTTTCTAATCCATGTGCACATTATCAGTTTTTCAAGCATGTGATGATCAAATATCAAATTATGAAGCCTCTTGCCTCACAAATGAAGACGGCGCATATTAGAATGGCACGTTATGATGTTTGAAAACGCAACGTCTGCGGCTAAAAGCACTGACATCTGCTTCTGCTGACATATCAAGCAGTGGCGGCTTTACATTGTTATGATTCCACCGAATATGATGACATTCACAATGCCGAGGAAAGAACACAAACATGTTGACTGGTCAGTTTTGCGAGACCACCAGGCAGCACAGACAGATGGTCCAACAGGGACTTATCTGTTGTGACCCTCCCCTCCGCCCTATGTGTGCTGGAATTAGGCCATACATTCCAGTGATGGAGGAAAAACACAAACACAGCCTTTGATATGTGGGCCAAACTGTGCTCCGGCACGAGTCAGCAATATCAAATTGAAGTGAGATTCGAGACAATAGATGCTTTTGGGTGGAGCTGGGAGGGACTGATGTCCTAATAAACCCCCCCAAGGCCTGTTGTCAAATAATCTTCCCTGGAGCCAAATGATTAAACCCCTAAATCTGGTGGTCTGCTCATTATGGAGGGCACAACAATGAAGATGTCAATCTCAGGGTGGAAGAAGTGACCATCTGTTTTTAGATTTAATCTGAATGTCAAGTTGTTGTTTTTTATATTCAGTACAAATGGAAAGTGGGCAGTCATTCCCACCGACTGTGAACTGAAGGGACAGGGAGCCAGCAGGGGGGAGGCAGGGGAGGGGAGGGTGGTGCATAACACACAACAGCATGCTTGAGTACATTTCTCAGCGTCGTGGTGGACAACACAGACTGGAGGATCATGTGATGACGGATGGTAATGCACTCCTACATCAGCATGAATTAGTCATGAATCGGTTGATAAGCGAACGGGGTCACAAATCCCCCCTTTGAGCTCGTCTCCGCCGCTCTGCTATAAGCAAAAAAGACTGTCATGAGAAGTGCAGGCACGTCTGTGAGGGCCGAGGAGGAGGAAAGGCCTACTTCGCAGATGGAGGAAGAGCATGCTTTTCACTTACATTTTATAAATTAAAACAGCCAGCAGGAGACAAATTGAACCGGTTAAAAAAAAAGCAGGACTCGGTCTGCTGTAGTGTAAACAGATGATGTGTATGAAATTACACAGCAGGCTGGGTGATATTGAGGGCCTGCTTTTCTAACACATATGTTTCACACCTCTTTTTTTTTTTTTTAAATTGGCATCTTTTCTGCTCTTCTGAAAATGTTGGCCAGCTCCCAGTCCTCTTTAAAATGTTAATACATTGTCATAATATTGTAAATAATGTGCACACAAAATGACAAATTGCTGCCTGTTGGTGGTGATGCAGTAAAAAAAAGGAACAGATGGAGAAACCGTTACTCATGAGGTGACAGCAGCGAGCTCCCACATCACTTATTACTCAGGAACAGATCAGTAGACTTGCGAGCAAATCCTCATACAGATGGTCTGTGCCACCGAATAAGGACATCTCAGTCTATAATCTAAGCAGCTCTTTGTGGTGGTTGATGGAGCAGAAATAAAAAAAGAAATGCCAGAAATGCAAATGTATTTTCAAGCGTATTTCCAAAAATATCACGCAGCCACAATATAGTAACTGCTGACACGTTCAAACTTTTACCCAAGTTCACACAGACCTGGCAGGGCTTGGAGCACTTGTTGTTGCTGCTGAAAGGGCTCTTGTTTCATGTGATCCTGCCTTGAAAAGTTCCCGTCATCGACATGCAGAGGGTGTCCCGCAGTCCCACTGAACTCTCCGAGCGTTTCCCCATCCGTGCGTAAAAGCAGCGCACAGAACACACAGACGCATAACAGACGCATGACTTTTTGAGAGAGTTTTTGTAGATCGCCGTCTCTTTCTGCTCGTCACACGTTCCGATTTCCATCTACAACTTGTCCACGCACAGAGATGTCCACTCCACCGCCATGCCAACTACTTTTCTGTTAGCCACTCTTCAAACTGCGCCACAAACTCCTCCCCTTTAAGCTGCTCCCTGTGGCCCACGCAGAGATGATCTATGGAGATGAATGAATGAAGATGTAATGACGACAAAAGATAACTAAATAAAAACTAAATCTATGTAGAAATATTGTTACATGCCAAAGTCCTTCATTAATAACATGATTCAGCAACAAAAGGCAATTTTAAAACCTAATATAAATGTTAAGGTGCTCATTATCATAAGAATGACCCCTTTCAGAACCTGAATGGATTATAACTGCTGATGCATTCAAAGACTCATTTTTATAAATTGACTGTTAATTACTTTGGGTTCTTAGTTTTGTTTCTTTTCTTTTTTTCCCCCCCAACATTATCTTTATTCATTTTTAACAACAACCACATAACAAAACCACACATATACAGCCACACCACTAAAGATACTGGTATACAGATAACTGCTTTAACACTCGCACATTGACCAACCCCCCACCCCACCACCTCACATCACACACATCCATACACCCTTATATTATTTGGTTGAGGTTTATATAGTTAGTAAATTCCAGTCTTTACATATGTTGAGCTAATGATTAAGAATTATAAATGGAAGGAGGAAAAAACACAATGCAAAAAAACAACAACTTGACAATCTTTGGAACCGCAGAGAGCCACTTATGTATCCCCAGATGTTTCCATCACAATTGTTTGGTCTGTCCTCTCTTGATAACTTAAAAAGGGACTCCAGATGTCGTCCAAGAGGGATTGTTTACCCCTGAGAGAATGTGTAATTTTTTCAAAGGGCAGACTTATAGATAATTCCGAAATCCATTTACCTGCACTTGGCCTAACCACATTTTTCCACAATAACACAATCACTCTTTTAGCCAGTAAAGTTAGCTAGTTGTGTTTATTTGCGTTAGATTTATATATATATATATTATTCTCCTTGTTGATTGCATTGTATTTAATTCATTCAATACGTAAACTTGATTTTATTTTGAGGAAGTGTTATATGATAGTAATAGTTATTATTGTTGCTGCTGTTGTGTTTGCTGTTGTTATTGTTTCTTGTTGTGTGGTTGGGCTGATTTACATTTTTTTATTAATGTTTGGGCAGTTTAATCTGAAATACAAAACAC
>OMNN01063030.1:0-10308 GCA_900302755.1 Chromis chromis | reverse complement strand
GGTTGGAGAGTGATGGATGAGAGGGAAGAAACAGATGAGACGGAGAGGGAGGAAGGACAAGCAAGAAAACACTCACCTCTCCCTGAATCCTTTCCTCAGCCTTGGGAAGGAATGGGAATAAAAGCCAAGATGTTAGAGAAGGAGAAGAGAAGAGAAGAGAAGAGAAGAGAAGAGAAGAGAAGATACTAATAAGGCATAGTCTCAAGTGTGTGCTGTTTGAAGTGTGAAACGAGAGACAAACATCACTGTACACACATCCATTTATCCATCCATCCATATATATATACATACATACACACCACAGTCTGAGCTGTAGCTACCTGATTCTGCATGCTGCCCACACTCACCGAAGAGTAGCTTGATGAGGCATTGGATGCCAGGGAGAGTACAGACCCATGAACTAGGGAGTAAAAAGCAACAAAATGAATCAATAATGCAGATAACACAGAACACAACTTCATACAACAGATATGGGAGAAGTTCAGTGGCCTCACCTTCATCATTGGGCTCTCTGAAGGATCCAGAGCGAACCATTCCCATGCTGCGGGGACGTTCAGCCAGCGACAGTGTGCTGCCCAGCGGCGACGCCCCATAAAGCTCCATAGAGGCATCATGTGTCGGGATGCTGTTGGATCGAGTCATCCTCGGAGGTCCACCGACAGGGCTGGGTACTATTAAGAGAGAAGAGAGGTCATAAGAAAGACCAACATACTAAAATATACAATAATAATAAACAAACGCATGACTGTAAATATTCAGAGTGCATGTGTAAATACGCACCCATACTGGTCTTGGAGGTGCGGGGCAGGGAGGTGGGCGAGGACAGCAGTGGAAGCGTGAGCGAGTCGGTCATGCTGAGAATAGTATGAGAGTGCCTCCTCTCTCCTTTCTCCTTCCCCTCTTCCTCAACCTGGGAGGCACTGCTGAAACTACAGAGCAGAAAATGTCAGTGTCACCAATATCAAGACAACCAGCTTCTCTAGTGCCAGTATTTGTCAAGGAGAAGAAAAAACATTCAAAATGCTGCCAGTCTGACACAATGACACTCAATTTTGAAGAGATCACGGCGAGGAATATGAGTGACAGAAATGTCTCATAGCCATATGGGCAGGAGCAACACAGTCTGTCATTCAGACAGGTTCTTATCAATGTGATGCCACAAATGCCTCAAACTATCAGTGCCTGACAGTGTGATGTATGTGTCTAAGCATGCATGCCTTACCTTAAACCTTTCTTTGGCAGTGTGTTTCTGTCTCTCTGAGAACTGTGGAGATTAAACAACGTCATTATTTAACCGCTGGTGCAGGGAGTTATTAGACTTTCAAGAACAGGCAGTGGGCACAAAGAAACAGTAAGACTGGCAGACAGCTGGTGTCAGCCAGTAATTATGACTTCAGTCAGTGGGGCCGGTACAACACTGATAACAGGCCTATGGTAATAACAGCCTAGCAGCCCATCAGTGTGTGTGTGTGTGTGTGTGTGTGTGTGTGTGTGTGTGTGTGTGGTTGCCTTTACTTGTTGATTGAGCTCATAATGTAAATACAGTTTTTAGTCTTTTCATGAAACTGAATGCAACAAATGCGCCACCAAGTAGCTATGTTTCCATAATTTGGGCTATATTTAGTAGCTCATTCCTGTTTAGCTTATTTGAGTATATTACATTATAGTCATATCCAGACAGGGATAATCTGGTGGAATTCAAATGTTCCTCTAAACAATCTATTCTGGTAGACAGATTTTTAAAATTTTCTGGATTTTTAGGATTATCTTGATTTTTATTAATGTCATGGCTCCACATCTTTGTCCATATGAGCAGCATTTTGTCATTAAATGCAAACTTAATCACCTTTTCCACATGCCTGATCAACAAGCGGAGGAGAATGTACGACTAGTGTAGAACAAACTGAATAAGATATTAAAGGTTCTCCCTCACTCGCCTCCCCTGAGCGATGAATGATGTTGGTGTAGTTCCTCAGCTGACCAGAAGGTGGAGCTACATGGCTGCTTTGTAAAGTATGTATATCTGTAGGCTACTATATGTGCAATGTTAAATATCGGATTTCAGCAGAATTGAACTGACCTGTCGTTGAGACTCAGTGAGACTTTACTTCCAGAGCTCCAGCTGGAAGGAGGGCCTCTGTCTTCCTGTCGATCCCTGTCTCGGGACTCTATGGTGGTGTAGCCTCTCACCAGACTCTCCCTCCCCCTGTCCTTCTCCCTCTCCTGGGGCTCTGGGGCCAGACTCATCTGGAGCGACAGAGACTCCATGCTGCGATGTAGCCCAGACATACGAGGGTAGAGCAGGGGAGAGGTGCTCCCTTCACTCCGTTCAACCCCGAGGGAGGTGACCTGCCTGGGCCCCAACCCTATGCCCGAGCTGGAAAAGCAGGCCGAAGAGTTCACATTGAGTAAAGGGGCGGGACTGGGGGTCAGGCAGGGGCTAGTGGAGATGCCTGTAGAGCTAGAGAGGTCTTGAAGCTTAGAGTAGGGAGGAATCTTAGGAGGCAGCGAGTCTTGAATCTCCACATCCAGGCTATTAGAGTTCAGCTTGTCAAGTTGGGCCATAGATGGAGGCTTTGCCAGGCTGCGCCCCCCAGACAACCTAAAGACACACAAAGACCATTTTGAAGCAAATGCATATTAAAATTTTATTTTGTATGTGAAAGCATGTGTATGTGTGGAAATTACACCATATGAATTTTGATACCTGTGTGTGTTGGGCGGGGGTAGGTCCATGCTCTTGCCACTGCTGGGAGGCCTCAGCCCGTGAAGCTTCCCTCCATTCTCTGAGGGGGTCTGAGCAGGACTTCCCTTCAGAGACCCACCTCCACACTCAGAGTCAGATACTACAGCTTTAGCTTTGGCTCTCTCTTTCTCCTTCTCTCTGTCTGTCTGATTGACAGGACTGGGGCTTGGGATCCCACGTCCACCTGTCTTACTCAAACCTGTTCCAGAACCAATCCCTGAGCCGGGCTCTTTGAGCCTCGAGCCCTGGGGGCCTGTGGTGGAGGGTTTCATTAGTCCAGAGCCTGTGTCCATGGTACTGCTCACTGGGCGAGCTGAGCTTGGCCGGGTTAGAGTCAGGGTGCTTGTCTTTGCTGGGCGAGGCAGAGAGCGGTACTGGAGAGACGTCCTGGCATTTGGAGACAGAAAACCACTTTGGTCGCTGCTTGAAACATCTAGACTTGTCTTACGTCCTTTTCCACCAGCAGCTGGCTTGACAGGAATACCTGATGTTTTGGGAATCTTCCCCACAGTTGCAGAGCCAGTGGGTATAGTGCTGCCACCTGAAGGCGCATTGTTTGTGCCATTACTGGTAGCTGTAGTGGGTTTTTTGAAACCAAAGTTTCCACCAGTTGAGGGTCTGACTAGGCCAGATGGAGGTTTTCGTTGCTCACCAGCTCCGGTACCATTTCGATGGTCTTTTCCAGCATCAGAGGAGGAGCGCTGAAGACCTGAAGTCTTCACTGCTAACCGAGACTTATCCATGGGCTTCCCATCTGACTTCACTGTACCTAGAGTTGAAAAAGAGATTCTGATGAGTAGCTTGAACAGTATAAAGCAGTGTCTGGTGATGACTGAGACTAACCAAACCATATTAGGACAATATCTTATCTTAACACCTACAAGGTCTGACTGTCTGCTGATAAAAGCAAATCCCTCTGAGCAGACAGACAGCTTGTAGACCAGAGTCACAGCCAGCTTTACTCTCACACACATTGTTATCATGCAGTTACTCCTCTTTTCCATCCTGATGAACTAAAATAGTTTTCTCTTTCCAGAAAGTCCAGCTTTCCAGTAAGTGAACTTCTGCATGTCACAGCTGTGGAGTGCTGAGATTAACATGTGCAGTATGGCTGTGGAAAAGTGGTGTTCACGTTCATGAAGCGTGTCTGCGGGCACAAAACTGCATGAAACATCCAGTAGAACTGACTTTCTGTACCGTTGAAGGTTCTTTGGGGATAACTGGGTGGTGGGAGAGATAACTTGGAGAAATGGGGGTGATTTTTTTTCCCGGTTGGCAAATTAATTGGACATGTTTGGAAGTTATTAAGAGAATAACATAATGTGCACTGTATGTACCACCCACACAAGTCTGCACTACCCACACTCTTAATTTGTATCTAATGGACTTGTTATGTGAGGTTTATATACAAGGCATTAACAGAGTCAAAGAACTGCTGTTGAATGAGACCCACCGGCGTGCTGCCTGGGGACATCTGGAGTCACTTAAAAGTATTTATAAACCCGCAAAAGACACATACGCACACATAGGGGTAGACATATATACAACAGACAGTTCTCAGTGATCAGATCTTATAGGAATGTGACACTGACAACACATTATGCCCGGAGTTCTTTTGTAAATGTGAAAATTGGGTTTACATGTCAAGTCATAAACTCAATCCATTGTGCAACCGCAACGTTGGCCGTTCCAAAAGCATTAGGCTGAAGAAACACGCTCTGTGGGCAGTAAAACACACTGACAGACTCAATGTCGTGTGTATTCATTTTGACATAAATGAAGCCTGATTTACTGACTCAGGCTCACAGCTTGACATGGTAACATGTGCAGAAGAGACGGTGAATCAGAAAGTGCCTTGACGCAAGAGGCCTGCATGTCTGAACAAATGGAGATCGGACAGGATGGTGAAATTCAGATAGAGTGGCAGACAGGGAAATCATTTTCAGAAAGTTTCCAACACTGCCATCTCTGGATCTTAAAGGAAAATTGCTCAATATAAAAGCTCCGTCCCTTCCTCTATTTAAGGCCACTGTGCTAAAGGGGAGAGCAGTGGAAAGAGGGAAAAATGGATTGAAGATCTATCTATGCTGTACACACACATAAAGAAACCAACACACACACTCACATTCCTATCTATCATTCCCACCAGCTTCCCATGGAGACAAACCACCTCATTGCTTGAGTCCACAATTCTGCTGACGTTGTCTCCCATCAACCATCACCATGTGTCACCATGAATATTTGTGGTTGTTAAGATATAGTATCAATGTTTATTTGTGTGTATGTGGGAGGTTTGTATATGTTAGTTGCAGAGAGGTGGCTGAATTTATCTGTAGGTGCGTATATCAGGAGGAAACTGATATATGACCAGTCAGCAGCTCTGTATTGACAAAATGATAAACACTGTACTCAGTGTTCCAATTCCAAACTAAACACTAATTTTAGCAGGTATGTAGTGTTTTAGTTCACACAAAAAAACTGACAAAGACCTGTAAAACAGCTAATGATCCTTATTAAATCAGTGTGTGTGTGTGTGTGTGTTTTTTTTTTTTAAAGAAAAACACCATCATTAATTGGTCCTGTTGTCCAACAATACAACACACACACAAAAAAATAGAGGGGATGTGAAAAAAATAAAACAAACTGGTACCAAGGTTACCTTAATGTCTCAGAGAACAAACCAAATTAAGTGTTAATTCCTACTAAGCTTTATTATCCGTCACAAATTTGTCTCAGAGAGCTTCATAATCTCAACAATACACAATATTCTCAGAAAGGATGGAGCAACAGAGAAGGGTTTATTCTATCAGGACAGACACATCAAGACATGCAGTATCTATAGGGTAAATAGAAGTATGCAAGTGGAAATTACATAATGAAGAAACAGAAGTACGCTTTGAAGTAAACAGAGAGCATAATATATGATCAAAGTCAATTTTATGTATCACAAGTGCATGAGATTAAGTTAAGTTTAAAAGTGTTTGGAGTGCGAGTACTGTTTGTCTTCGATAATTTCCTATGAGGACAAAATATTGAATTAGTTCTGTAGCTTATAGTCAGGAATCATGTCACTGACCATAGAAAAACAAAATTATTTTTTACAAATTTTGCAGATTTTCTGTATGTCTCTTTTTATATTATTAAAAAATTAAATGTTGGTCCGACAAAAAAAAGTAGTCAGAACTGGTGATTTTCACTGTTTTCTTACAAGTCAATGTAATAATAATCAGCAGTATAAACTCTAATGAAAATATTGTAAATAAAATTCACTAATCGTACAGCTACCTGCTAAAATAGAAACAATATTAAGTATACAGAACACCCATGTAGAACACATTTTCCATATTGTATAAATAGTAACACAGTGTCTGTCTACCCAATATACGGGTGTTCCTTCAAAGATGTCACCCTCTTTGTGTCTCCTAAATGCAGACACAACACAAATAAGACACACACAGATACACAGCATCCTGCCAAACCTCAGTGATGAACTCAGCTCAAGCATGAGCAATAAAAGGCCTCTAACTATCTCAGAATGTCGGCTCCCGATGTGGCTAAACTCATGAGCTCCTCTGCACTGATGAGTTACAAAAACTTTTTCCAGCCTGTTTTCACTTGACTTCATCATGTGATTAATTACAGTCTCATACTTGGTGGCAGACTGAGTCACCCTGACAGCAGATTCATACTGCAGACATCAATAACAATAACAGCCTGGCACACAGATCACAGGCTGGCTCAACACACTTGTTTGGCATATCTGTCATTTCAACAGCTGGCAATGCAAACACAGGACAGTCCCACAGAAAGTGGACTGTTTACTCAGACCCTGACTATCTGGACTGGCACACAACAGCACAACTAATATCCTGTTGTTTTGGTTGTCTATATGTGTGTGTGAGTGTGTGTGCGCTTACGTAAACAGCACACAGATGGTGCGCTTAAAAGGCAGCTGCACAATCCCCACCATTGTGCTCTTTGTGTGCGAGTGAGTGTGTGTGTGTTTAAGTGTGATGGGTGACAGTCTTCAGGGCTGGCACAATCTCAGACACACTCACACATTCGCTATTAGAAACACACACTGTCTATAAAGGCCTTTATTTCAGTGCTATAAACTCTCTCTGTCCGACGCAAAAATAAAGCTTGGATAGGAAGGGCTATAGGAAGAAAAACAGTGTTGGTCAGTGTGAGAGTGTGTGTGTGTGTGTGTGGTTGGTTGGCAGGAAGGGTGTGGGTGGTGATGGGCGTTTGATACATGGCACTGCTTTCTAAAGGCCGGGAGGGTGGGCTGCAGCTGTGGATGAATGCGCGTGACAAAGACATAGTGTGTCTGTGACTGTGTGGGTGTGAGACCGCCAGAAAGAAGGGAATATTAAAAGACAGCCTGAGAAATGTGTCAGTGTGTTATGAAACCATCTCAAACGTAACCATACACGTATATATGTATATGTATACTCTGTCTGTGTGTGCTTCTCTGCTCACCTGCCACTTTGAGCCCACTCTGAGAGGTGTGTGTGATCGGAGATGTGACTCCCACAGGTGGGTTTCTCCCTTTCTTCAGCACATTTCCTTGACCCAGAGTGTGAGGTTTCTTCAGTTCACCCTTCCCACCTTCCAGACCCTCCCCTTGCGGCCGTGTCTTTTTCCATTTATTGGCGGATTCGGACTTCAGACTTCCTGTTTCATAGACGCTGCTGCCCTGGCTCTTGCGGCTGGGTTTGTTATCATCAGAATCCCAGGACAAGCCACTCTCCACTAGAGATCTTTTCTCTGCATCTGTACGCATCTAGAGAAAGAAAGACAGACAAATGCTTGTGTCAAAAAATGTGGGAAGTGACCTACAGAACATAGAGACAATAAATACTTGTATGTCTCTAGTAGGCTGTTTGAATTCCTGATAATTGAATTGTATTGCAGCTCACCAAGATGGGTTTTGACCATCTAAATGACGGTTTCAAGTACAAAAATCATGGCAATTGCGTGGTGCTGTTAACAAATATGAGCATAATAGACAACTACTTTTCTGACTGTACTAAACGCTGTATATGGCTTTAAATGTGCAGTAAGTAAAGTGAATAAAAATTCCACACAATGGAATCAGACTTTTACAAGACAGAACTGAGGAACACGTGAGGTTGTTGCAATCCAACACCTGTCCAGCTCTATGTGTAGGTATACATGACTATATTTGCCATATCTTTAAATTCTGTCAAACTACATTTGGACATTTTAACCTTTTTTGTGATTCAACTATTTTATAGAAGGAAATCTTTTATGTTGAAGCTTTGGTAGACACTACAAGTCCAACACATAAAGCATCATAAAGGTAAGCAATGTAATATGGGCCACTTCAAAGTGTAGAATAAAATTAGTTTATTTCCAACTGAAATTTTAAGAACTGTACTCAATTCATTTAATCCTCCAGACTTCACACAAAAGCTAGGTTGCAACTAAGGATTATTCTCTTTATTGATTGAACATGTTATGTTTGTCATTATTTTCTGAAATAATTGAGTCATTTGGTGTAGAGAATGTCATTAAATGGTGAAATGCTGTTTATCAGTGTTTGTCTAACTCGGAAAATCACATCCTGAAATGTCTATTATTGTCCACAACTCAAAGATATTTGGTTTTCTGTCATAGAGATGTAAAGAAACCAGAAAATATTCAACTTTCAGAAGCTGGAATCATTGAATTTTGACTTGCTTTCTTGAACAATTACTCAAATCGATTAACCAATTATGAAAACAGTTGGTGATTAACAGTTGACAACTAATCAATTAAATGTTGCATGTCTAAACTATATCTTAAAATTAGATCATTTATATCTAATTTTACTTTGGATGATTTTGATTTATTGGCATACGTCCTCCTGTAACAGTGCACTGGTACAGATAAAGACATTGGTGGTCATCAATAGTCACAGTCACAGTTTAGATTCACACAGATCCACAGACTCTGCCTCATCTCGACACCTTCTGAGCAGGAAACCATTTTGGACTCAGCCAACCCAAAAACGCACTCACTGATGTCTCATCTTTCCTGTCCAAATCCTATTGCATGCTCTGTTTAAACACTTCAAAAGAGAAGTGGACCGAGACAGTGAGGAAGGAACTGAGCAGCAAAAACAAAACACACATGAGCTGTACACACACACACCTCACACTCCCACACCATATTAAACCAGACCCACACACACCCACTTGACCTGCACAGAGAAAATAAACAACACAGCCTAAACATAATCCAATAAGTAGGAATGTCAGATGTTACACAAAAGGAAATGTGAAAATCAGGTCATGGTAGAGCCAAGGTCTTCTGTCTGTGTGAGTGTGTGAGAGGGTTTATGAGAGGCTACATGAAGACGGATATCACTAGTTTCACAGAAGCAGATTATTCTCCCTCCTGCAGGGGGCTGACAGTTACACAATGCATCAGGAGGTGTGTGTGTGTGTGTGTCTGTGTGTGTGTTTGCCAGTTCAGGACGTTGCACCCAGTGATTCTCATGAGGACTCATATGCTGAATTCCTTTTTTATTAAAACCAATAGACCCCATGGGCAGGTTCACATGACACAAGGAGGAGGTACGCCTGAGTGTGTGTTGTATACATGTGTGTCCTGTTTGACCAGACCTTGCTGATAAAACACTGTCATTTCCTCACACACATTCCCTGATTATTGAAACAGATGGAGAAGATACACATGTGGGCAGAAAACTGTGACAAAAACATGCATAACATGCAAACAGTGAGGCAAATTTTTGTACCGCCTACATATACCAGCCTCTGACTCTGGTCCTCTTTCAAACATGCCTCCTTTGCACCTCCTTTCTTCCATTATCTCCCTCCTCCACCCTCATATCCCTCTTGAGCATGTTATACAATATGTGGGAGAGATGAAGGGTGGATGCAAAATCAGTTGCCTTTGAGGAAATTAAAATCAAAAGGAACAAAAAGGAAAAAGGCTGAGCGACGCAGAGGAGAAGCAGAGACCGAGGAACGGCTTTGGGACACAAAGACACAGAGGAAAAACATCAGCTGAGACTGGAGGGAAGACGGGGAGTCATGTGTATTAGAAAATGCGGGGTTCATGATGATGGTGATCGTTCGTTGCCATGGTGATGATGCCATGGGGTGTAATGGTTGCTATGACTCCTGTGACTAGGCGTGGAGGGAGGCGCCCCGGTTCTTCCGGCTCGCTGGCCCGGATGCAGGACTGCAGATGGCCCTGTGTGTGTGTGTGCAGATGGCTATGCTCTAGACCTGTCCTTCACTATACGGGAGAAGACAAAGACCCGCACTCTCAGCATCCCTGTGCTTCGGTTGCCATGGTTACACCGATTCCCTCTCTTTCTCTCTTTAACTCCCTCCGTCGATCGCTGTCTCTCTCTCTCCCTCTAAAATCCACTATATTAGTCACATAAACCACGCTGCGGAGGTGTGACCTAAATCAGCCACTCGGGGAAAACACACACACACGCACACACACGCACACACACACACGCGCACACACACACACACACACACACACACACACACACACACTGCTATATATATACACTG
>OMNN01063028.1:0-14247 GCA_900302755.1 Chromis chromis | reverse complement strand
CACACACACACACACACACACACACACACACACACACACACACACACACACACACACACACACACACACACACACACACACACACACACACACACAAACATAATTAGCATCCCAAGCCTCCCTCTCAACAAAGAGCAGGATGTTCAGGCCAGTCTTTTTTGGCTGTACTCCTACGTGTTGCATGTCGGTCCTGACTGTAAGTTCCTTTCATCCGTCACTAAAAGTCACATTCTAGGACTGTGTGAAAGAAAGGCTTTTTTTTTTTTTTTTAGCTTAAAGGTATTTCATCCTCACAGCATTTCCCTTTCCCCCTTCACTCCTGAGCGGGCCATAAACACAGAGGCGTGAAGTAGACTCTCACCCAACAGCACAAATTCATGGTCAGACCCATTTAACCAAGAGCGACTTGTTCTAGAATAAATCTAGTTAACTGCAACAACATTTTCAGACAGTGTGTTAACATAAGCTCGGCGTAAAGTTCCTGATTTGATTGCCACTTGAAGGGTTAACTGCTGTGCTATTTGTTCATCAAAATATGGCATATACTTCAAATACTGATCAAAATTCCTTACTCATAAAAACATAAGCTTGTTTCTAAGTACATTATATGTAGTATACTATGCTTATTTAGTATACTGCCTTTATATACTATAATACTGCATGTAATGTAAAAGGAAAAGGTGGGTAAAATGAGAGGAAGCGTGTGCTGAGGTTAATCAAACTGTGACTTGGGAACACGACAGCTAGGAGAAAGGACAAAAGGCTGAATACTTCTCAGTTCATCATTTTTGGAAATTAAATTTCAGGGAATTTTCCAAAACAGTCCAAAATACACTACTTAAAAGAACAAGTGGCATTTTTGCATAAATATTGTCAACATTAAATATTATTAAAATAGTTAAGGTCATGTCATTTTAGTCTGTATACTGAGATAGGTGAGATGTAGAGGCACCATTATACTCCAACTGGTTACAGTTTGGATGCGGTGTGCAACTGGAACACAGTTAAACAGCAAATTAAATGATTGTTCCACTTCCTGCAGGTGAAACTAAGATATAACAGCTGATGGTGGAGGGCTTTGAGGAGAAAGCCCCTCCTCCACCAGAGGGATCAATGCACATAAATGGAAGAGGTCACAGACCTTTGACATCTCCTTTCAGCTGGGGGAGGGGCACAGGCCTTTGTGGGACTAGCTTTAATGATCCAATTGTCGAGTGTGTCATACACCCTCATACAGTACTTACAGTTTGTCTCGCATTTCGCTCCACCCTGTGCACACTCCACCCTTATGTTCATTCAATGTATCTGATCAGCCACAAGTGTGAGGCTTGGATTAAAAAAACAGTTGCCCGGTATCTCTCTTGCTTTTTGCATCTAGCTGCCTTGTTTGCCTCTTCATCTTCATCACTCCCACATCTGTTTTCTCCCATCTCTTCCCTTCCTTTGCCTCCCTTTCTCCTCTCCAGACCTTATCAGTGCTTTCCCTCCCTCTTCTTTCATGAACATTTCAGAAAAAGAGATTTGGTCACTTAAAAGGAAAGGGAGATGACCACTTTCTCAGATACTTGCATTTTCCATGATTCTGTTGAAATCATACCGACAAAATAGCAAAACGCACGTCTTAAATGTTCAGATCACGGTGGCTGGTGGTTCAAACAACACACTCAGTTACACAAACTATTCTGACTGCTGCTTTAGACATAGAATTCAAAGACATGTAACTCCCTGTGAAGGAAAGAAAAGCACCCATGCCCTGACGTTGCCTTTACTGTCTGTGAATATTTTCTTTGATTCATTTCAACCTAGTGAACACAGTGTTCCTGGCATTCTTGGCCCTCAATAAAGAGGACAGGTTAAAACTTTACAAGCATCCTGATGTGCATCCATGTGAAACACCAAATGCGTTCCACATGGATGCACGTCAGGTCTGACATCCTCTTTCAAGTTTGATGTTTTGATCAAAATGACATTTTGTTTGATGCTTGATGTACACTGACCTTGCTGGGGTCATTAGCTAATTCTATCTGTCTAATCCAGCCTGTGACTGAAGGATGAATCTGACACATTCATTAGACACTGTCACTGCTAAAGCCCTAAAAAAAACTCCCTAAGGCCCTATCCACACATAGCCAAAACGCTTATAGTTTCAAAAACGTTCTTCGTAAAGACGGAGCTGTTTCAGTAAATGTGTCCCCGTCCACACAAATTCACTTGATGCGCCTGAAAATGATGTAAAACACATGCCAGGCCTGTTGGTGGCGCTGTGACGGCGTAACGGAAACAAGCGGGACTTTAGGCATGCACAGAAATCTGTATATGACGTAAACATAGAACATGAAGTGGCGTTTTGTGCTTTCCATATTTGTTTGGTGAACACGGTGATAATGCAGAAGAAGTATATTTTGCTGTAATAGCGATAATAGGGTGACTAGCTTCAGCAGTACACACGCAACACTGTACGGCACCATTGCTGTTGTCATTTTCTGAGTTTGGCGCATGCGCATTTATCGAGAGGTGGAGCTGTGATGCAAGCGTTTCAGAAAAGATTCGGATAGAGCGTAACCACGGAGCCGCGTAACCACCGTTTTCAAATCTTTCCACTTGGGACCTGGTTTCAGAAATGATCATTTTCAGACCCCAAAACGCTTCGTGTGGATGATACACGGGTTTGATGAACTATTTGTGTGTTTAGGCCTGGGCTCGTCTTCATGTGGGCGGGGCCTAAGAATGATAAAATATCTTGATGAATAGTGAAATAAATCTGCAATTTCTGTGTGACTGTTGTTCTGTTTGGCATGTACATACAATGGGATAAAGTTTTATATGAAGATTGATCTCAATTTGAAATTGATGGGATGTAACTAAATACATTTACATGAATACTGTGCACACGTACAATTCTGTGGTACTGTAATAGGTATTAACATTTAATGCTATTTATACATCTTCTATACTGTACTTTCTAACTCGCAAAAATATATATATTTTAAATTATTTATATTGTTTCAGATTAACCCTTTAAACTATGAAATTTCTCCGCTCTCTGGGAACAAAGGGGCTGCTTCTAGAGCTTCCTGGGTGGGCACGAATGAAATTACCGTAATAACACCATATTGGCTGTAAAGCGCAACGCCTCAGCTTTCAGAAACCGTTGGATTTTTTCCGATAGCACAAACGGTGAGCTTGCCCAAATGTGTCACCGATGACGCACGAGGACTTAAAAAAGAAACATATAAAGAAGTAAGAATTACCTTGAATGTTCAGGGTCTACAACATTAAAATGCTGCTAAGATATTAATGCAAATGTAATAATATTTAAAAATATAATATAGAAATAAAAATACTCAAACAAGCCACGATGTCTGTAATTATTATACTTATGTTTTCTAATTTAAAGACATTTCTCTGCATTTGCTGGAGTAGATAGGATTTTATTTGTAATGGAGTATATTTACACTGTGGTATTGCTATTTTTTAAAAGATCTAAATATTTAATAACATTAATGAGTTTTAATGACATGCACACTTCAGCAACATTGGGAATGAGGAAAAACCTGCAAAGAGCTTCCTGCCTCCTGCCTCAGCAATTTGATGAATGAGGCCTATTTTGAGGACCACCTGTTTTGTGGGTCCTGTGACGCTGCGGTCAGAAAAGTGTGAAACAATAGCACTGATCTCTCTATTTTGGGATTTTGTCCCTTGTACCATCTGTACTCGTGATCAGAAAAGCCCACAATCACTAAGAAGTACCTTTGAAGGGATCAAGAGAAGCATCTGCCCGCACTGCTGACTAGTCCCAGTGGTGTTTTTGTGATCTAAATTGGTATCATGGATCATCTGTGAGGTGTTTCATGTTAAAAGATTTTGCCTCACAGATCAATATCTAAAATGACATGTCTCTGGTGCTTGGTGCTGCCACAACAGAAACTGAAACCTCTGTGTTACTGACTTGATTGGGAATCAATGGTATGTCTTTTTGTTATGACACTGAGGACAAATCTTGGCGATGTATCTCACGCTGGTTTACCAAAACATAGAGAAATAACTAGAAAGATGGCTTTCAAATTAGCATGTATCTTCTATCTTTTCCCAGGGAAAAAAAAGAAGAAACATAGAGGGCCAACCGAGCAAACACAACACATGAACAGCAAAATCTTGATGTGCTCGAAATTATAGTGACAGAATAATGAGGAGAGATAAATCAACCTGTTACCCTGGTGACAACTGCCTGATGTACAAATGGATGTGAAATAGTCATCTATCCACAGCTTGGCTGAGCTTTTTAAAGAAAGAAATGTCATGTTGCATTTTTGGAAAACCCATTTGCCTCACAGCAGGTTTTCTCCACAATAAAACAACTGTGAATGAGCTGGGCAAAAAAGAGAATGTGAAGAGAAGCAGCCATTACTGTAATAAGATAAAAGGTCAACAAAGTAGTATTTGAGCATGCTATAAAAAAAAAAAGATGTGGTATAATTTAATAGGTTATCTTTTGAAGGTGATAGAAGGTGCAATTTTGATGAAAAAGGAGGCATGGATGTGTTTATTATCCATATCATACTGTTCATAATTATTGTGAATGTTACAGCAAACCTCACATAACCATAGTTGGACAGTTCTGAGGCAAAATTTTTAACTACAAAAACTATATCTCACTCACTTGCGGCATCTTCAGAGCCAGTGTGATCATAGTGTGTTGATTAATTAATAAATGTTAATTGAAAGGTTCAGATGCTGTAGCCACACAAAGAAAATAACCAGCACAAAACCTGACCAACCCAGAGCCTTCACAAAGCAGCACGGGAAAGAGACGTCTCCTTCAAGGCTAAAGAGAGAAACCTGTCTGAGTGCAGGAGTGGTGTCATGGGGCCTTACTTATCTCCTCCCAGATTAAGTCCCAATTGTTCGCTGGGAACAAAGGCAGCTAGTGAGGAAACCAGCCCCCCAAGGGCCAGATGGTCAGCGTTCAGAGCCCCCTGACCCCTCCAGCCCTTGCCCTCTCCGACAGGGCTGCGCGTGCTCCAGGCGAGACAGGCCACCCAGCTAATTCACAATCCACACTGGTCATTATAAATGTGTACTCATGTGATACCGCGCTACCTGTGTGACTTACAGCATGAGGAGGTTTCTCTTTAGGAGACTCATTAGGAGTTATTTTTTACACCCTGTATATTACAATCATATCATAGCCTATCAGATATTGTTAGTCTGCGCTTAATTACTTTTAAAGCAACGCTACATAAATTTACTGGCCAAGGCTATAAACCCCTCCATAACAAAAATACCGAAAAGTGCCAGTTCAGCATCTGAGATTACAGCTGCCAATCAAAAAGTGCCTCTTTGCATTTAGGAAAGTGAACATCTTCACTCTGCCTGTGGCTAGCAGGATCTTGTAATGAGCATGTCATACTCATTAGCTCTAATGACATTTTGGAAGTACAGAAAGGTTAGTGGAGACCCAAGGAATGCAACCTTTGGGACATGAAACATGAGAAATAGCAGATCAGATGTAGTCAAGACGGACTGGTTTGCTTGTAATTACAATGACAAACCACCAAATACATCTAGTGCTCACTCTTATCTGATATGACTTTACCTAAGCTGCTGAAGCCTGTTTCAGCACCAAGCCCTAGGCAACTGTAACACTCTTCAACAGACAGCATGTAAATTAGTGGCCTGTTTCCTGACATACATGACATGACTTTATTAACAATGATTAATTAACATTAGAAGTATTTAAATACCCATATTGAGTCCATTTATAATTTAAAATATCTTAGTTAAATGTCTATTTTAGCAGTTGAAAGTAGTACATCATCAGCCACATTACTCAAGGTTTGTTAATTTGCTCATTATACAGCAAAGACTTAAAGGCATGGGGGAGAAAGCGGCATTGTTGCATTCAAACAGGTTCACCGACACTTTGATTTTCAACTGATTACTCCTTATGGCGTGATAGTTTTATTTCCTCATCCACAGTCAACTCTTGTTTAAATCTCCTGGTGGACCAAACTTTAAGCATCTGTTGAAGCCTCGCTGACGGACTGACAGGCTGCCATCATCCCCGGACGATCTGCTCATCATAACCACCGTGCAGTCGTGGCATGTGACATTTAACAGGTGTTTAAAGCGTTGAGACACAGAAACGTAGTCCCTACACGAGCCTACCTTATGCGCACGGAAAAGCGTTACATGGCGATGTCCACGAAGAATCGAGTTTCTGGGTTCATTTGCGTCCCTGGCACCAAACACCGCCGATGCTGCTCCGCTGCTCTGCTCCAGCTGATCTGCGCACAGCGACGGAGCGCCGACTGACGTCAGGAAGATACTGTACGTACCGTTTGGTTCAGTTCACTCTGCTGCGCTAAAGGGAGGCGAAAACACAAAGCAAGAAACACGAAACAAACTGGTGAATGACTGCAAATACCCGTTTAAATAACCACAATGAGGAAACTGTGGTTTAAGATTGTTGTAATGAGAAAAACACTGAGTCAAGCGCAGTATAAAGACGCCCCTGTTGAGAACAATGTCTTCTTTCTTTCAAAATAGTCTATGAACTTCAAATAGCAATAAAATATCTACACCAGAAGTAAGTGAACACATTTATAGGACAATTAAATCATAGCAGTTTACCGTTTTATTATTCATTAATATACTAAATCCAACATCTAGAAAGGGAACATCTTCCCTCATGACCCATGAAAGATGCCCCCTCTGCTGGTTTAAGAAGCCCCCAATCAATAGCCTACAAACTTGTTACTTATGCAGAGCATTCACTTTTTCATTTTTTATGTTGCTATTCTTAACTGCAACACAAATGTTAGATAACACAAACAGAAATTATCCTACATAAGATTTTTTTTAAATTTAGATTTGTGACCAGGAAACCAGGAAAACTCAGCAACACCAACAAAGAATTTAAGCTATCTAGCTAGCTTAACATAAAGTCAGCCAGTTAGCCTTTTAGACAGATAATAATAGGCTACTTCTACTACTTTTTACTGCAGGTTAGGTTTTAAGCAAGTCTACACTCTTATCTTGTACTGTCAGAATATTACATAAACTTACCTCACCTGTTGTAATTTCCTGTTAGATAAAACAGGAAATGATGTGGCCTAAATGCTAGGCAGAATTACCTTTGACTGTTTAAAATGGTTTTATTATTGCTAAATAATTGAGAATTAGTAGGTCTAGGACAATAGTCATGACTTTACTCTAACTTTATTATCACTGATGTTTATATTTCTGACATAAAAATGATGTTAAAGCACAGTCACCATTACTACCAAAGAATACAAGCTAGCTAGTTAATGCTACAGCAAGCTAATTATGCATAATGTTATTACCCTAACATTATTAAGCTAGTTAGCCTTTTAGACAGGTAATAGTACATTTTTACTTCTGGTTAGCTTTAATGTTACTGTATTAGATGATGGTGTGTGTAATTTATCAGAAATCTGACAGTAGCACGTCTACAGTCTTATTTTCTATCAAAATGTTACATCAACTTCCCTCAAAATTACCTGTTTTGTGTTCCTCCAACCAGTAAAATTATTTCAGTACTTCCTAGAAAAGACCTGAAATTCTTTGAATATCAATCTAATATGTACACAAGATGTAAGTAAACAAAATTGTCCTTGGGGAGTAATCTTATCTCACCAGTCATTGACTAATGCAAGCTTGTTACTTATGCATAACATTAACTCTATATTCAGATTCTGATGTTGCTCTGACTTTAATTGCAAACTAAATGTTAGGCTAGATAGCACATACTGAAATTACCTTTGACTGTTTTATTATTGCCAAATTGCCATTATTACGGACATTTAAATTCCTGACATAAATATAATGTCGTATCACCAATTACCAGGGACACTTGCCCAACATTAGTGAAGAATTCAGGCTAGCTAGCTAGTGCTACAGCAAGCTAATATAGCACATATGTTATTATCTTAACACAAAGTCAGCTAGTTAGCCTTTTAGACAAATAATAATACAATTGTTAATGTTGGTTAGCTTTTATGTTACTGTATTAGATGATGGAGTATATTATTTATCAGAATTGTAATATTTGAAAAAATATTGATGATGAAGGGGGTCTTATAGCATATCATGGGGGTGTTTTCCCTAAAAAGTCACTTTCACATACAACAAATTAATTAAAATTTGTTAGTTTCTGTTCAAACTAATGCATAACCCTCTATATGACTGTCATGTAAACAGTAAAGACAATTTTGTGTATGCATACTTTTATTAAAAACATTTTCTGAATACCCATTTTTATAGACTTTCTTTTATGTGATGTCTTCTTAATGCACATGAAGGTTTTTATTGGTGTTTACTATTGTATTTGTATTTAGTAATATTGACATATGACGTATTGTTTTTAAAAGTGCTATATACAGTAAATATATAATATTATTTTTACTGTATTCTTGTTCTACAAATTATATTGTGATTTAGACAATATAACCTTATGTCAAGGATGGACAGAACATTTGACAAAGAGCAAAAATTAAAGGAATTTAAAAAAAAACAAAGTGCGCTAAACAAAACTAATAAATGAACAAATAAATCCAACATGCAAAGAAATTAATGAGTCATTTATTCACTGATACATAGCTAGCAAGCATGAATACATACACTGCCAGATACATCTACATACATGTATGCATACAGGTTAAACACCAGCCTGTACCATTTGTTTGTTCTTTTTTACTTGCAGATATGCTCCTTTGCTTGATTCAAGTTTCTGGTCACCACTCAGCTAATGTAATTCTCTAGTTATGGGTTTTGAGGTCAAAATATCTCACTCGTTGGCAGAAATACAGACTTGATGCATTGATTTTAATTGGCTTTACAACATTTATGACTTTAATATTGCATACTTTGTACAGAAATTACCACTATAAATGAAGATTGACTGCCATTTTCCAAGGAATAAGTGACAGTACATTGAATAAACTTTTTATTGCCTTATGTACCATTAAAGTCAAGATGAAAAGTCAGATTTTATTTAAATTCTGTCAAGCAATTCTTCCAATAAGTTGTAGAATACCGCCCCCTACAGGATGACTTCAGGAACACACAGATTTACATTGAAGGTAGCTAGACTGCAGTTATCATGTAGCAAGCAACCCCAGTGTATTACAAACTGTGACAAGCATTTTTTTTTTTAATGTGCAGCATTTTCAGCAAATAAATAACACATAGAACTTCAAATGGCACTTCCTAAACACATTTCTTGAACCTGATATTCATGCCAATAACAGAATAGAATAGATTGTCATTTTCTCATTAAGCGTGTGCAAACAAAACAATAAGCTGAAAATTAACAGTTTAATCACTGCAGATAAAGGTAAAGAAGATAATTAGCCTGTGGTGACTAGTCCTTACAAATAATGCCTTTAGCTATAGACCTTGAAACATCAATGAATATGACAAAGCCATTTTTTATTGTACATATAGCACACACACAATGGATTGGGGACAATTAAATGGTAGATTTTCTCTGAGATTCATACGTTTACATGTAACATTGGGGAGCAGCAACGTGTTGCCCTCATCGGTCTGTGAACTCTTTGAATGCGCCTCAGCACGGCGCATGCGCAGTACTTGACATTTTGAAGTAGCTTCTCCGGGGTGTTTGAACAGGAAGGCGGACATGTTGGCCAGGCTGTGGGAGAAAATCGGGCATCGTCTGCGATTGTTTTCCGAAAACTAACACAACTCAAAGCCGCTTTATATGTATTGAATCTGAGAGATAAAGCAGTTTGGACGGGAAACAGCCGACGGTCAATGACAGTGCACGGGATGCGGCGGATGGACTGCCGTTAAACGTTGTAACGAGTCCGTGTTTAAACTGATCGAAATTTGGAAGAAGCAGAAGTTTTTTTCCCACCACTTCTACTTTTGAGCTGTCAGATTCGTTTGCCGTTTTCTGCAAGGGGCCTGGCACAGATATGGGAACGGGCCTGGACTAGCCTTCCCACAAACTGTGTTTTTCAAATAGACTCTGCATTGACGTTTTAACTGCCTTTTGTTTGGATGCACCAACATTTTAAGCTCTTATCCTCAGTGGCATCCTACGGAGGCTGACTAATCTGTCGCCGCATTTATCTTTGCCACTGAAGTTGTTTGCCACTCATACTGGGAAAAACATCTTTCGACTCTGAAAATGTGGCTTTTGCATGTTCAGTGCAGCCGTAAAGCCTTCATTGTCTGTGAAAGCTCGAGGAGAACGATGTATTTTCTTTGAAGTGCGGCGTAAAGTTCTCACGAAGAAAGGAACATTTGGCTAGCTAGCTACCGCTGGCTGCTAAAGCTAGCTAGCCAGCCTTCTGCCTCGCCAGTGAGCTGTTTTTGTTCATAACCCAACGTCGGGACTGAGTTTAACAGCAAGATGTCTGCTGGGGAAAGTATGGAGGCTCGATTTGAAAAAATCGATGCCATGTTGCAGGACCCAAAGTCGGAAATAAACACGGATTGTCTACTGGTAAGTTTGTAGCTTGCTAGCTGGCTAGGTAGCCAACGTAAAGAGTCAGCCATTCGGGGTCAGTCTACTCCTTGGAGCAGAAATTCTTTCCGAGACCAACAGTTCGTCTCAGTTGTCACTGAAGAAATGCTGACATTGACGCCGACAAGCCAGTTTGTCTCACGTACTTTATGAGGTTCAAACACTTGTGTACGACGGTGTATAAAGTAAGAATTTGCAGAAAGACAACAACCAGCAGTTTAAAACGTCCGTTTTTCTATCGTCAAATGTTGTATAAACGTGCAGTCAAAAACAATCAGTGTAGAGAGGCAAATTGCTGACACTATGATGGATGTTTAACACCAGTGTTCTGCCAGTAGCTAATAACTGGCATCAGTGAAGGGGTAATTAAATTAAAAAGCAATGGCTACTAAAGTAGACTGACAGATGGCATCCGTTGTGCTCTCTTCAAAGACAGGCGCACTTTGTCAAATGATATTTGGTTCAAGGCAGCTAAAACAAATCATGTCATTAAATCTTACTAACAGTTTTTCCTTGACTCAGAGTGCAGACTTATATTGGTTTGTGGTGTCACTGCCTGGTGTGCTGTTTGGATCATTAGGAAGTGAGTGTCTAGGTGTGCTGTTTTGTCTAGATTTACTTATCTAAGCTTCATATGAACAGATAGGCCTCCTGCAAGCCTGTTGTAACCTGCAGGCCTCCAGCTGCATCAGTACACCTGTTGACTGGAGTTTGCCCTTGCTGCTTCCTGTCTATGGGTGACAACTCTTGAAGTGACTCTCCTGTCTGAGGAGAGAAGGTGGCTGCTGCCACGTGCTAAACCCTCAAGCAACACCTTCATTGGTTTTTATTGCATGCAGCAATCCCAGGATCTGACTCATGAAGCAGTGGATGCCAAGTGGATGTTGTTGTGTCAAGGGTTTGTTGATATAAGTAGCATTCCAGCTTGGGTGATGGTGGCACTCAGTTTTTTCACAAGGACTTTAGTGACTCATGGGAGGCAGTTCTGCTCAGATGTGGTCTGTGGAAAAAACTTGCCCTGGATTTCCACGACCTGACCTATATCACCTATGTTTTGTGTTTGCAGGTATGACTGGGTGTTCGTTTAGGGATCACCAGTCAAACTAGCAAGGAGTGAATAGTAGCTGTGGGTCTCTGTATAGAGTATTTTCATTGTAGCTTGTTAAGGTATTGTGCACTTGCAGCCATATTCCCTGATTATTGATGCCTGTATGTTGATGGTATGATATGGGACATATGAGCCTTCAGACTGATTTACTAAGCAAAGGAAGATCAGGGAGGCTGTCTGTTATGGTAAGGGGGCTTGTCCTAAAACTCCACCCACACACCCATCTTGAAGTGTTTGTGTATAGGCTGCTGTAGATAGCTGTCTTTTTTAAAGGAAAACTTGCTCAGTCTCTGTGACCTCTCATCATGTTGCAGAAAGAGGCTATTAAACTCACCTAAAAGTGCACACGCTCTGCATTTTTAATGGCGTAAAGCTGCGGGGACTGTTCCTACTGGCAGCCACACACACAAGGGTGTTGTTCGTCTTTTTTCCCCTCTCTGCAATCTCCCCTGATCAATGAATGGAGGCCTTTTGCTGAGGCTCTCTCTGCCACCATGCAACTCCACCCACAGCTTAATAAAATTCCATGCTAATCAAATAACCTCTTGTCTTTGACTGGCCTGGAGTTCCCTGTGTGTCCCAAAGCCATTCTGCATGTCTGGAGAGAGTTGAGACCAGGCAGGCAGCTCTGAGGTAGCTGGGTGTGGGCTCTGCTCTCTACCCATAAACCAAAATTATGTGGACTGAAGACTCATGTTTCTGAGGGCTGTGAATCAGGACATTTAACTCATAAAGCAGCCAACATGCTTGGCTATGAGTAATAGGTTCCATCAGAATGCACAATACAAGCCTTTTACTGGCCATGTTTCTGTACCTGGCATTGCTTTCTGTCTGAAGTATACCACTGTTGGGATTATGCTTTTTCCCTGTAGAGGGTTGGCCTATGTTATGTGATGGTGACATTAGGCCTGTACCTTACCACTCAGCTCTGGACTTGCATATCTGTTCACTGTTTTCCAGCCCTGTTGCCCTTATCTTTACACTCTAAATAAATCCTGCTTGGAGTGAAGAGTGCCTTATCTGGACGGACTGCCCCCTCCCCAATCATTGTGCTCTAGATGGGCTTCCAAAGAGCCAATCTGATCAGACAGAATTCCTGACATTGTGATGTGAACGCTCAGTGCCATTAAAGGTCTGAGCATTGCCCGTGTATGCTGGTCTGTTGGCAGGAATAAATAGCCTGTATCCAGTAGTTTTAATAATTGGTGCAGCTTGAACATCCTCTAAAAGTTGGTGTAGAGAAAGTGTAATATTCTTTTTCTGTTTGTGAAAGTATTAAGTGTAATTTTGTAGCAGCTCTTGCACTTCCAAAGCGGTGAAATGGAGTCTGTTAAATTAGAATGGTTGAATTGATACGTTGGAACTTGTTTTGCACTCTATTTGAGATATATAAAGGCTTCCTGGCATAGTCTTTGTTCTTACTGTGACACTTGGGAGTGCGTTAGCTTCTCTGTGTTTGATCCCTCTTTCATCTGTTATTTGGACTTTAAATCTGTAATAAGAGTAATTACAGGAAAGAGCAAGGCCAATAAACCAGATTTGTAGACGGTGATTTGTATGAGCACTGCGTGTACATGTTGGGGTGGATGTTCTTACTTTGAAGTAATTTAGAATAAAGCAAAAGTTGTTCATATCAGCAGCACTGTAAATAGTTTGGTTCCTGTAGGTCAATGGAACAAACAAGGAAAATCATTTGTGGTCATTTAAATTACTGCTGTAAACTCATGCACAAAAGAAAAAAGCACATGTGTAAGAAATAAATGAGGCTTAATGTATTAAATCATATTTGCAGGTTAATGCCTGACAGTATTTGCAACATCCGTGTTGATTGATTAATAGATTTGCTTGTCACAACTTAATACCTTTTTAACTAAATAATAGCATACAAATGGCTTGTGTGAAAAGGTTTATTGTTTCAGCATTTTAAGGAAACTATCATAGAGACAAACAGCCTTAAAAATGCTTAACTTGAGAAACATTTGTTCTGGCTAAGGACTAGCATTCAGTCACAGCTGTGTCAAACACAGTCTGTAGAATTTGATGAAACATGTTCCTGGCATGCTTCTTAATTACCTTGCATAGTGGATCTGCTAGGGGGCCAATCTGAGTACAGTGAGTCCTTGTCTTGTCTCTGCTGAGCGCCTGCACTTGTCTCAGCAACCTTTGCCTTCAGTGGACAAACCTTACCTGTACGCTGATAATGCAGCTACGATCTGTGAGGTTCTAGATTCACTAAAATATCTGCAGTTTTGACCAAGACATGCTTGTTTTGTATTCTCATTTAGCATGTAGGCCTGTCAGGGGATTGTTACTGTGGCTGTGATTACTGAGTATTTTCTCAGGATGCACCAATACCAGTATTGGTCTAAAATTGTGTTTGTGTGCTTGTTTTAATGGAACTACTTTATGGCAACGTAACGTTCACCTCTCTGCTTAGAGGGACAGGTAGGCAGAAGAGGAGCAATGCAAATATTTCAGGATAAGCGATGACGACAAAAGAAAACTATACAAACTGCAAACTATACTCTGCTAAATTGTCAAGAGGAGGAGTGAAAAATAGCTCCTTTAATTCAATCAGTTTGATAAGAACAAGCACAGCTCAGAGGTCAAGGAATCTGCTAAT
>OMNN01063026.1:0-11658 GCA_900302755.1 Chromis chromis | reverse complement strand
ACCTCAAACTGACGATTGTAGACACTGTTGGCTTCGGTGATCAGATCAACAAAGAGGACAGGTGAGGATGGTCAAATGATAATTAATGATGTTACGACAGCGATACGACTGCGGTGTTTGCAGTAACCATGGTGTTTGGTGATGTGCTGCTGCCCAAAGCTTTTGGTTAAAATTGGACTACTTTTGTTGAAGATTTCAAGATTTTCAGATATCTAGGATGTAGACAATTTAAAGAATTACTCTCATTTAGTGTAAAGCTACACATTAATCCAATACAATAAAACAAAGAAAAAGTATATCTAACCTAGACATCTGGAAAAATCAAGGTACTAACCAAGTTTATCTCATTGTTAAGTCTTACGTCTTGACCTTTCCTGACCTGCTCATCACCAGAGCAATGCCTACTGAGTTTAAATTACAATGCATTTACTGCATCTGAACTGCTTTGAAATATTCTGGTATAAAGTACTCAGTCTCTTGTCCCATGAGTCAATCTGATACTTGGAACACATGTGTGAAAAACATACTTCTTTGTGTGTTTTAATGTGACTCATAACTGGTGTCACAAAAGCATTTCCTGTCAAATTTTATCCAAACCCTTCTTCTTCTTTGCGAATAGACAATGCAATAGTTTTACCGAAATGTTGCCTCGGGCTACAAATGAGTAAAACAGACACAAACTCGTATCACTCCAGACTTCTGCACATTTTTCTTCTCTCTCCGTGGGATGGAAATAGCATGAGGTGGGAGAGATAGAAAGAGGAAGTTGTTGATTTGTTTTATTTTTTTTAAACATTCAGCTGTGGTATGAAGTGTACTTGTTGTGGCCTAGCCAGCAAGCTGCACTCTCACGCCCTTTGATAGCAGTTTTGTCTGTAGGCCGTATAAACCAACATGCTGAAGGACAGACCCTGCAGCGGACTGTAAATGCACACTGAGAGAGCTTCAAAAGGTCAGAGTTGGTGCATTCCACATAGAAGATTGAAGATAGATGTGAAAGGAGAGGACAGATGACTGTAAACATGGTGCTGGCTGAGGAAATAAAATAGATTTTTGACTTATGTCTCACTCTGAGCTGTAAAATGTCAGTGATGTGGTACTTCCTGGTGTTAAGAAGTAGACATGATAGTGTAATATTCAGGGTTAGCTGACCTATTTAGCATAGATGTACGTGTTATATGGGTAAGAATGTCAAACCCTCAACTTGAATTTAACATGATAAACTCTGCATTTGTTGCCATATTTTGCCATCTTTATGGACACACTGTCATTGAAGAGTGGAGAAAGGCGTTGTTTGGTATCAAATGTCAAAATCTGTGTCCTTATATCCCTGAAACTGTGTATTTTCAGCTCATCTCTTTTAAGGGTCTTAGAGTTTCTTCTCACTTCTAAAGGCAAAAGCAAATCTTAAACATGAGGATGTGGGTTACATTTCAGTCACTTTAAAGCACTGTGAGCTAAATGGTCTGCACTTATAAAGTGCTTCTCTACCTCAGCAGTTCTCAAAGCACTATACAATGGTTCTCATTTACACACTTCCACACTAGTGGTGAGAGCAGCTTTGGTTTCAGTGTTGTGCCCAAAGAAACTCTGAGGGCCAGGGGGTCAAAACAGCAAACCTTTGATTAGATGACAACCTGCTCTCCCACCTCAGCCACAGCCCCCTCAGGAACAAATATACAGTGGAGTCGGGGTCTGTGTGACTGAATATAGGTTCAAAACATGTGTCAGACTTTTGACACTACTTTCAGTTATTTTTAAACGTTTACTTGTGTATCTCCCCAGCAACATGACATAAACAATGCAGTTCATCTGGGAAGTACTGCAATGTCTGTTCAATACTGGAAGAACTGTGGATGACAAATTTACTGAACGTCTCATACTCATATTATCACAACCAAATGATCCTAATTGCAGAGATACATCGTCTGAAAATGACTGGTGGTTTAGTGATATCCAAGCTATGACTGTGGGACTTTTATCTGTGGTGAATGATGAACCACAGGGCATTCAGTTAAAAGCAACTTGCAATTTTGCAGCTATGATGCTCTTTATTAAGTATGTGACTGGCTTCTACTGGTCTTGTTGTTGCAAATTTAATGAGTTGAAGCTGCAAAAAAACTGCTTGCTAATAACCCACCTTATCAAATTAGTGACTGTTTTGGTGTTAAAAGAAATTTAAACTAGCTTTGATAGACAAAAAATAATGTCATTTTAACAAAGGGCATTTAACATGTGTTGACATTTATTATAAAGTAGCTGTGATAAAGTAATAAAGCACATTGTAGTAAAGCACTTCCATTCTCTGTTAATTGTTTTGAGATTAACGCTAGAACTACCACTAGAAGTATGTTGTTGTAGAATGCTGAAGTGTTTTCATGCCATTATTGGAAAAATAATTCCATCTATCTATAAGTAATAAGGGTGGATAATATTTTTCACTGCAGCAACCCTGATATGTCGCCGATAGGTGAATTTTAATTGACTTTTAGTATAGGTTCTGGTAACTTGGTCAAATATGCTCCAAGAAAACGAGTGGCACTGTTTATAAATGTACCTGCTATTATCCATGAGTATTGGTCTTCTTTATCCATGCCAGTGGTACACAGCGTTGTGTTTCACCTATTTACTGGTGACACTGTAGGCTCCCAAGGCACAGCTCTGTGAGAGAAGACAGACTGTTTTGCAGCCACTGTGATTAGTTTCAACCAGACTTCCATAAGCTGAACAACTCAAGGCTGAGATCTTGGCTTTGAATCAGATCACACAGTCACTGAAAACATAAGCAGCTCAGTTTATTTCCCCAGCGACAAGTCCATATTTCCTTTTAGATTCATTACCAATGTGTGAATAAGAAGACAAATATTTTGCCTTTACCACAGACATAAATCCTAACAGTTTCTCTTTTTCTCTCTCCACAGTTACAAGCCCATTGTTGACTACATTGACACTCAGTTTGAAAACTATCTCCAGGAAGAGCTGAAGATCAAACGCTCGCTGTTTAACTACCACGACACCCGGATCCACATCTGCCTTTATTTCATTGCCCCAACAGGACACTCCCTCAAGTCCCTGGACCTCGTCACAATGAAAAAACTGGACAGCAAGGTACACAAAAGAGATGCACACACCTCCATATGTATGTTTTGACTTTCCCCTCCGGCAAAACACACACAAACACTCCTGGTTCTTTCCCATTGTTTGAATAATATTGGTTTGCTGTAATCCGACCTCCCTTTCACTGTGACTGGTGTGAATTTCACTGAGACGCGGAGATCCCTGATCTGTCTGCCAGGGTGTGGACTCTCTGTCTCCCAAACCTATAAAGGTAAAAGAAAAATGTTCCGGTGAACGAGCAAGTTTCCATTTCATCCTATAGGATTTCAAGAAGAGTTCACATGGCAATCTTTGGGGTCAACTTATTTGGCTGTTTCTGTGGAAAATGTTTAATGCTTAGACTTAAACAGCCCTCTGTTAGCATTTTCTCACCTAAAAGCCAACATATTGCATATTACAAGTGAAAAATATTAGATTTTCTGTGTAAAGAAAGCAAACAAATAACATTTTTCAAATTCTTATTAATAAAAACGACAGTTAAATCATCCTCCGCATTCTCATCTGAGTTCCAGTTTGACATATTTGCAGTGTTTACAGGTCAACACACAGCTTCATACCAGTCAATAGTCACATTCACCCACATTGATTTGTGGGTTTTTCATTGCGCTTGTGCCTGAGTATTGCAACACAGATTATTGGCTGGTGGATGTGTGTTTTGCCATACATCCGATGAGTGCAGCTCACTGCGGATACAATTACTGGTGTTGCCTCACTTAGATAACTAGTCAGAAAAAAAAAACGCATCACAACAGCACTTGGAGCGTAAACAAAGGAGTATGAATTGTAGTGGGAAAGTCAGAAAGAGCCAGCAAGTCAATTTTTAGGTCAAAGTTGGAGCTGTGTTGTATTTAGGATTTTACTATTTATATATAAGTGGTAATTGAGAAAATATTTCTGGAATTTGTTTTGTAATTTATGTAGCTACTTATTTCTATAGGATTTCTAGAGATTTTAGTGTAGTAACAGACATGATATGCAGGTTTTTCATCCTAAATCGTAGTTTCATGGGAATTTCTGGAAGGGAGGAGATCCTTAAAACATTTAAAAGCATATATTCACAAACCCCGGAGGAGAAGGAATGACAGAAAGAGGCAGTTAAAATCCCAATGCAAAGATTTGTGTCTTCTGCTCTGTATGAGCTTGTTTAACCTTAAGGGCAATAAGCAGAGAAAAAGACATTCAGGATTTTATTGACTATTATATGCTGGGAAAGTGTGAAATATTCTGTGGTTCAGCAAACATCCACATTTCACTCTGTCTTCGGCTTTGACATCTGTAAGCACCTAAACTGAGAAAGCTGCATGTGGGTGACACAAAGTTGTTTTTGTGTCTTTTTGTGTGCACATTTGTACGATTTTACAAGAAGTCGCAACATTACAAGGTTCAGTATTCAAATTTCATTACATCATTCAAATAGATCTACAGTGTCTCGACCCGGAGTGGTTTTATTTACTGCAACCACAGTGTATATAAAACTACTGATGGCGCTGCTGTAAAAATGACAACGTGCAGCTTCAGCCCTGCTTGTTTCCATTGATGCATTGATAATATATCCAGAAGAAAGCAGATGGTCAGCTTGTGACCAGAACCTGCTTGCTTACCTCTGCCAAATATCAACGCATGGCTGCACATTTCTGCCAAATGTCTCCTAATACTATTCAGAAGAATGACTGGATGCTCAGCCAAATGTCACTCTAAAGGGGCAGTTAATAGTTTTATCAGGACTTCAGAAAAAAAAGTTTTACACAATGGCTCTTAATTAGATTTTTCAGGCCTCAGTGCACACATTTAATTTCATATTTCACAAATAATTTTTCAAGATGTGTTTTGTATAAGTATTTTCATTGTTGTTTCATTATTTCTTTTTGAGACTTTCATTTTTCACAATTTAGCATATCTGTTTTGGTTAATGATTCCTACAAGGAAACCAGAATGCTGTTCTGACCTTAGAGGAAACCTACACAAGCGTCAGAAAGGACAGAGATCCAAATTCAGGACTTTTCTTGCTGTGAGACGATGGCGCTGACCACTGAGCCTCTGTGCTGTCTTTACCAGCCAACAGAACGATCAAAACCTGGCACGCCATGTTTGCCAACTGTCTTCCTGATGCCATCCAAACCCCCACAGTGTACACAGCCAAATCTCTGTGCCCCTGTGTCTCTGTGAGACATGGTAACTTACCGGAGCTAAATATATTATCTTTATAGCTGTACATGAACCACATCAAAGCTGTCAACATGAGATAAATGTGTTTGGTATCATATGACAGCTAACACACTACACTCCCTGGTAATATGAGTGAAAGCAAAGCAGCTTACCACAGCTAAATCTCCCCATAGTTTCATGAGCCACTTTTTTTTCTTGTGAACCTCCAGTGTAGCTAGCAGCGACATTTTAGTTACTCACCAGCGTCTTTCAGTTGCTCGGCATCGGAGAGTGCTTCAAGTGTAAAATAACAGCGTTGTTGGCAGACACTTTTATTGATAATGATTTACAGTGTTGTGAGTGCAACAATGGACTAGCCTGAGTGGGTGGTCATGGTGAGTACCACTCTGACCTCAGTGGCTCCGTCCCAGCAATCTTTCCACAATGTGCAATATGACCGCTGTTTTATCTGAAAGCAAGCCAGTGATGAGTGACCACAGCGTGGCTGCGACACTGTTTTATTTTACAGAGCAAATGGGCTTTATGCAGTGGTCAGTATCTAGATAGTCTTGCAGACGGTATTGGCAGCAGCTGCAAACCAGAAAATAGTCAGCGTCTAGTAGTTTTCTCTCTTATTTGTGATTTCTTGGCTGTCTATGTCTGCAGGGTGACCACAGAAATTACCTGCTTTGCTTCCACCAGACAAGACAAAGGCCCAGCCAATTTACAAATAAATTAGGGCGTTCACAATGAGTTATTTTCAATTAAATGAGTCATTTCATTGTACGGTCTATTTTTCAACAGACTGATTCCCTTTCTAATCTTGCAAATGCCAAAAATAGTTAAAAATGCACATCACAAGTTTTCAGACACCAAAGTGGCAGAGTTTTGTTTCATCTCACCTTCAGTCCAAAACCAAAATGTTTGCAGATATAAAGCTAAGAACATCAGCCAATTTTTACTTAACTTGATTGTGATTAATTAAACAATCAAACAAGTTTTACATTCTGGTTGCAATGCATACATTTCATTGAGAGGCATTTAAAGGGAACAAATTACCATCCACAGTCACATTTTTGCTTTCTGTGCAGGCATAGTCATGGCAGAAAGTAGTATTGTAAATATCAAGTTCTATCTGGAAACTAAAGATAAATGAACAGAGCTGTCTTTTCTGTCAGATAGCCCTGTCACAGGAAAAACCAGGGAAACGGACCAGAAACAGCTTTTCCCTCAGTCTGTAGATTTTGCTGTCAAACCTAGACAATGGTGTTTTTCTTGTAAACGGGGTACAAATCACCCCTCCCTACAGATGATGGTTGAAGGCCCAGCAGAGTGAGTGTGGTTTTTGGAGGACGGAAGGCAGGAAAAGAGATAAGAGTCTGAAAGAGGCATCCTTTGTTTTAAATCAAGACTTATTTTTTTGAATGGGAGGAAATTATTACCCTTTAATTATCAGATATTTGGATGTAGATTATTCAATTTGCTGTGGTCATTTGGCAAATAAGGATTGATATTTCCTGCTAACCTTTAAAACGTCCCATAATTTGCACTACAATCAGTCATGTCATTTGGGTGATATGGTATGTTCCGATTTACTGTTTCTGGTTTAGATTGTTTGGCCTGTCTGCTCCAGATCAAAGATTTTCAAGCTAAAGTTGATTTGAAGGGAGGCACGGAGGGAGAGACGTGACACAAAGATACTGAAAGGGACAGTGACATGTCGATGTTCCAAAACAATGGGGGGTTAGTTGTTCCAGTTTGGCCTACTTATCAACACGGTCAGCATATGGAGCTGCTTTAAAACCCATGCTGCCTGATTACTGCAATTTGCAGATGTATGACGTAATGCAATGTATTTTTAGATTTAATGTGACTTTACACTGTCCAAGGATATCATTATCCATAAACGACCACAAATCAGCTTAGATATCGAGAAATAAAGACAAAAAATTTACTGAGAATGATCACATTTTTAAACTTTTCTTTAGTATCAGTAATAGAGGAAAAGCTGCAGGCCCATCCCTGTAACCACTGCAAATAGGAGTTTCCAGCAGCCACTCTTTTAATAGTGCCAATTTTTAAGCAAATATAGGTTAAAAAAACTAAACAACTGACTCCATGGCAACATTTTACTTCCTATTACATTCCCCAAAGTCCCCAAATTATGAGAACGTTTATTCCAAAAATGTAGCTGAGCTGTCCCCCTGGTACTGGTGTCGTTATTAAGGCTAGGTGGGGTTTTTATATCCATTGAACACTGTCAGTCTTCTCTGCACATTCATATATATTTGTCCTATGTAAGATTAAAGCATACGGTGCCTCAAATATCAAGCAGTTTTTTCCAGTCATTATCTTACATGAGAACTGCTTTAATGTGGTTACAGCTGGTGTTCCTAGTTGTTCAGAACAAACACCAAGAACTATTTGGGACTGCTCTTTGGTCAGCTGGGAAAACCCGGTTGTGGGAAGTGAACAAATATCACTGTCCCCTCCTTCTTCAGTGACCATTAAGTTCCATCTGCTTCAGTGGCCATACAAGGCTGCTGGATAGCGATTAGTGAACATGGTTTCTTAAATAAGGGTTAAAGCATGATACTGGCTGCCCTGCTGCAAATTAATGATCCTGTAAAGTATGATGAGGTTATAATTTGACTCCTAACAAGCTCTAGCTTTTTGCTCAGAGGCACACTGTGGAATTGATGACTGAAACTGTGGGAGTTCACCCCATCTTCCCGGTTGGTGATTTGGGTAATGCAGCCGTACAGAGGAATGCAGACAAACAGTGTTTACTTCTGCACATATGCTGGTGATTGTAAATGGAGCTTAGTTTGTTTTTATAATCGCTGTTTGTTTAATGTATCTGTTGGGACTGAGCGTAATCAACATTCAGTTTTCCTGCGTATTGTCTTGTATCCTTCCACAGCCATTTATAACTTAAGTGTGTTTAATTGAGCTTTTTTTTTACAGTGTTTGTTCATGAACTGCTAGTGAAAAGAAGTTAAGTGAGCAGTCTGTAAATCACTGGAAACATTTGGTAGATTCCTTTTGCATCTTCCTAGCTTACTCTTCTGAGCCTAACAGATAAGTTTTGTCCTGTCAACAGTGATCATCATTAGGCAAGAAGATGCATGTCAAACCAGGTTAAACCAGACCATTACATAATAAATTCCATAATGCACAACACTAAGCAGCTTTCAGTACAAGAATGCATCAGCAATTTTGTCAGACTCAACCATTAAACCAAGAACACTACGACGCTCCACATATTTAACCCCACTACTTGTTGTTTTCTCATCCTTTTTCTTAGGTCAACATAATTCCCATCATTGCCAAAGCGGACACAATCTCCAAGAGCGAGCTCCATAAATTCAAAATAAAGATCATGAGTGAGCTGGTGAGCAACGGCGTCCAGATCTATCAGTTCCCAACAGATGATGAAGCTGTGAGTGAGATCAACGCCTCCATGAACGTAAGTTACTAGGATTCTCATTCATTTAATGTAGATGGTAACATATGCATAAACTGGTGTTGGTGTTGACATGTGTTGGGGGAAAAAAAGGCTATCTCAGACTTTTGACACTTATTTTAGTATTGTGGGGTTAAATATCTGTGTGCCTGTTGACTGCGCATTTATAGCACCACATGTGTTACACATCTGGTAACAGCAGCATATGATGACACCATGTTTGCTTTTAACACATGCTGAAATTTAATGCTTTTTTCATGTAGACACTTTGCAATCCCACAAATCTGTTTACTTGAAAAAATGCTAAAAATATTTCCAGATACTAGATTCCCCTCAGCCTGTGCTTGCACATGTAGTTTATATACTCATTAAACATAGTTTCACTCTTAACATATGTCCCATTCCTTCTTTACTTATAAGAAGTGTCTGAACTTGATGACAGCACACACTTTCCTTTGACAGGCCTTATAAGTTTCTTTATATATTTTCCTTACGTCAAAAAACAGTTAAATAGTAGTTTAGAAATTCTCCCACAAGATACTAAGAATAACCTGCATGCTGCTGAATATAAATAAACATAAACTAGTGACTTTTGTGCGAGCACAAATGCATTTTCCTCAGAAAATGTTATTGCTGATGATATATTCGGTGTTCAGACACACACCCACACATGTAAAAATGCACAAATGGTAAATTCTCTTTGGATAAATAAGACTGCATTTGGTTCTCCAAGGCACTGTCCTTGTACAGTATCCCGATCTATTCATAGTTGGTTACATCAGCGCCCACACTCACCAGCTTGTTCCTCGGTGCTGCAACCAGCCAGCTGGTTTCAACTCACCATCTAATTTTTGAGGTAGCGTGTTGGGCAATGTTTCCCCAAGGATGCCCCACTGTTGGTCTTAACGAGGCGTAGTAGCTCTGAGAGCAATAATAAAGTGTGTGTGTGTGTGTGTGTGTGTTGAATCACTTAAATAAAATAGGCCTCTCAGCCCCAACTGAGCCACATGTTAAACTTAAAACAGACCTCTGGTGTAGCTCGTATATAAACATGGTTACACTCCGCTCTGGTGTGGTCTGGTTGTGAAAGATAAGAGAGTCGGCAAACAAATTGAACAAGTTTAAATTGTTACTCTTTTTGTTTTTTTTATTAAGTTCCACACAACGAGCTAGTGAAATTTAACTTGTAAAAATGTTACTGCGCTGTGACGTATATTGGCATGAAGTAAACAGGAAAACAACTCTTTAAGAAAGTGTAATCCAAAGGATGGAAGAAGCCAGGAATGAGCCCCTGGTTGTGGCTCCGATTACAACTGAACCTCTTGCACCTTTTAACGTTCTAACCTCTTTTTCTGTGCAGGCCCATCTGCCGTTTGCAGTGGTTGGGAGCGTGGAAGAGGTCAAAGTGGGGAACAAAACAGTGAGGGCCAGACAGTACCCCTGGGGTGTTGTGCAAGGTGAGAACGGTTCACAAGAAAGTCAATCACGATGTGTCTGTTTGTGTTTCACAAGCCAACGTTACGCTAAAGGGTCAGTTGTGGTTTAACTCCAGTCTCCAGGCTGCTACAGAATTTATACACAGAAGGAGCGTTACGTCGAAGGGCTGAAGTGCATTATTATCATAGCACAATTTCATTAACAAATCTCCCAAGTTAGTTGGCAGATCTTGGAAAAAATGGATTTCACCTTGAGAAAAAGCGCCAATATATTGAGTTAATTCCACTGAGTGCCATTTAATTATTACTCGGCCACCTCGTTCTAGTCACTGACTCTTAAGAAGCTTCTAAGTGATGACTTCTCTTGTCTGTCATGAAGCAACAAAAAGGTCTTGAACTGTAGTTTCCTGTGGCTGTGTTACTAGGAGGTGACATGTTTGACAGCTTAACACGTTTAGCAAATGCAAAACCAAGACACTCAGAGTTAAAAATAGGTTGTATGCCTACTAGTTTCTGACGTCTTTAAAGGTGACAATGCTGGCTACTTCGCACATACACTGACTGTTTAACGTGAGATATTTGTACAATCAAGGCACAGTGTCAGCACTTGACCGGTCTTTATTTATGGGTTTGCATTCATTGTGGATTCTTGTTTTTTCTGAAAGTGTCTAAAAGTGGATATGGTTGTGTTTTGGTGTTCATGTGGATGTCTTGCCAAATTAAGAGGCATCCCAAGCACCCAAAAACTACAGCTACAATAATGATCCATTGCAAAAAAAATGAATCTGCAACTATTTGTGATCATTTTTTAGCCCTTTATATATATCATAAGAAATGAACTATCTTTGTCAGACAAAACACAGACTAAGAAGCAAAATCAAATCACATAATTCATCAATAATTAAAACCAGTGTAGGAACTGTTGTAATGGACAGGCCTGTTGTTTGGAGGATATGTTACTCAACAGCTCAGTGTGTGTCAGTATCCTTGATGAAAGATGTTTCCTGCTCATGGCGGATTGACGAGTGCATCCCACAGTTTGCTTGTTTATTTATACCCGCCGTGTTAATGCAGCATGCCCTCCGCAGATGAAAGTGTGGCTTCATGCAGAGTGACACTGAAATGAAGGACGAGTGGGTAAAGATTGTTTTGCAGAGCTGCCAGTGTGTGTCTGAGTGCACTTGTGATACGTATATTGTTATTGTTCACCTGTCTTTATGCACTGTATGTTCCGATGTGTACACAGCATGCACGTATGGCTGTAAGATGTCGTACATGCATTGCCCATGGAGATGTCACCTCTTGTGTTGTGTGAGGTTTCCTGGGACTTTTTCTTCCCACAGATCATTCCTCTGTGGTTGTCAATGATGGTAAACAGTTTAATTTAATAATGTCACACAGGGCTGTGCTGTGAGAATATTACTACTCACATGGGACTTATCCTGTCAGAAAGCTCTCTTTCTCCCTCCCTCCCTCCCTCTCTCCTCCCTTCCT
>OMNN01063022.1:0-23071 GCA_900302755.1 Chromis chromis | reverse complement strand
CGCAGGAAAATGCACCCCACCACATGGCAAAAACATCAAACATCAACCAATCAGGAACATCTTGAGGAACATGACAATGGCCCAAGATGTTGATTTGACCTCCAAACTTCCTAGACCCCATTCTGATCAAGCATCAACAGGATGCAGTGGAACAAGTTTGATTGACAGAGGCCCCACTGCACAAGCCAGAGTACCCAAAGGATCCACTGCCAACGTCCTGGTGCCAGACCCCATAGGACACCCTGAGAGGTCCTCTTGTCCATGCCCAATGGTTCAGAGCATTTTTGACCACATAAGGGGGACCAACACAATATTAGGCAGGTGGTCATAATGTTATGCCAGATCGGTGTATACTGAACATTTTTATGCAATACCTCTACCTCTACCCAGTCTGTAATGTTCTAACATTTACTGTTGTTGTGTTTCATGCTTCAGGAAAGACTCTGCAAATGTTACGTCTTATCTCATCATTGTCTCTTATCGTCTGTGACTGTTTTTAGGTGGCAGAAACTGGGGCAGATGTGATCATAAACTGCACTGGGATGAGATCAGGAGAGCTGCAGCCGGACCCGGACCTGAAACCAGGCCGCGGCCAGATAGTGAAGGTGACATGGATGTGAATAGTTTATATCAGGGGTTCTCAAATGTATCACTCAAAGCTCTGGAACGATTGATGAAAACAAAATAACATTTAATTGGCTCACTTGTAATTTTTAAGCAACATACATTCAAGTCGAAGGCAGTGAAAATAGTAAAAATACATCCGAGTCTAGTGGAAGAAATGGCACTGTGTGGCTGCAGTCAATTGTATCAGTTTAAGTTAGTCAGTGGAATTGTATATACACAGCACCTTTTAGTACACAGATACAGACACAGAAATTCAACAACATGCATTCACTGATCAGCCACATCATCAACACCACCTTCTGATGTTATATAAAGCCATCAACGCTGCTGGCGGGAGGTGTCGTTGCCAGTGAGGGGTGTGTCTGGCGACAATAACATTTATATGGTGGTAAAAGTAACATTCACATGAACGCTAGGACCAAAGGCTTCACCTATCTGTGGTTTTGATTTTATGGCTGATCCATGTATAAAGTAATAAACTTAAAAATAGCAGTAAATAAAATATAACCTCTGAACTCTGATGTGTGATTATACCACAAACGTCACATCTCTTGTGATTGGGCCAGGATGAAAGTGGGGCAGACATAGCTCAGACAGTTAGTCTATATTTATTTTTGATGGATTTAAACTTGTTATAGAAGTTCTGTACTGGAGAAAACAGACACATTCTGTATCTGGAGCTGATAACTCTGGTTCAGCATTAATGTGGGACCTCAGTAGCAGCTTCTCCATTACTTGGGACCTTTGAATCCATGCAATGTCAATTCTTTTTGATATCAGGCAAACATCAACGCTCCCTCCAGCAGTTAACGTTCCCATGACAAATATGTGAATGATAAGGGAATAAGTCACAATAAAACCACATTCATCTTGGGACAGGATCACTGTAAAACAACCTCCTGTTAAACTATATAATTAACATTTCAAAACAGAAAAACACAAGGTTATGCATGTACGTGGGCTAGGATGGGGTTGACATGCTGTTCGGTACCGATGTAAACTGAAGTCCAGACTTTGAGAAGCTTTGGTTTATATAATCAACTCTAAAGGAACCACAGAATCATGTGTGTCTCCTTGTTGTTTCTCTGTGTTTTAGGTGGACGCGCCGTGGCTGAAACACTGGATTATTACTCACAATTTTACAACAGGAGTCTACAATTCACCATATATCATTCCAGGGTAGTTCTCCTAACACAGCACACTGATAAGCACTGAAGTGCACAACCACACAGCCTCTTATCTTTATGTATGTAGTGGTGGCTGGTAGTAGTGGGCAACCTTTGGATTTACAGGAGGTTACATGTAATGCACGGGAGGTTTTATGTTCTCTAGTGTAATTATTTCACCAGTATGGCTCCATATGAAATGTTGCTGAGTTACAGTTTTTCTTCTAACATCACATTCACCCCAGCACTATCTGCAGTGGTTCCACTCTGTTGTCCAGTCACCATATTGTCACAGCACATTGTCAGGTTGTTTTGAGGTTTTAGTGTTGTGAAGCCAGAAAGCACACAGACCTGCTATGTCTGCAGGAGTCGCCTTGTGACAGTCGGTGGGATTTTCCAGTTAGGAAACTGGAGTGAACAGAACAACTCCACTGACCATAAGAAAATCTGGGAAGATGCTTGCCAGCTGGAGCCCAGTCTCAAGGTGAGCTGATAGGGCCATAAAGAGACATTCGGTTTTAACTGTAATTAATTATTTACCGTGAGCATTCTGAAGTGTTAAAGTATTTAACATTTTGCATTTGATATATTTAGAACACTTATTCTGCGATTCAGTCTTTAGAAATGTTAGTAATGTACAGCAAAAATAGCAGAAATGTGCCAGCAAACAATGCAAAAAAGTGATGGACACATTATTACTTTGTATATTGTACATTTTGTGCATTATTTTTTAGCAAAGTTTCAAGCTTTTAAAAGCGTGTGTCGTGTTGTTCTCTAACCTCAGCATGCCAGGAAAGTGGAGGACTGGTCCGGCCTCAGGCCTGTTCGCAGCAAAATCCGACTGGAGAGGGAAACCATAAGGTCTGGTGCAGGTCCAGTAGAGGTAAATGTTAACTTCTAAGCAGTACTTCAAATAAGATAGTTAGTTATTCCATTTATAAAATACTGTTGCACTCATTCAGGTGATACACAACTATGGCCATGGAGGTTATGGGCTCACTATTCACAGAGGCTGTGCCGAGGAGGCAGCGAGGCTCTTCGGTCAGATCGTGGAACAAAAAGGCAAAGGTCCAAAAGCTCGTTTGTAAATTTGTGTTTGACAGTAGTGATTGATGCACTCCTATTTCAAACCTCAGCACTGGTGCACACAGTGTTTTTAACTGTACTAACATTTATACCAAACAGATTTTTAGTTCTTATCTGTGGGGTAATGGCATTAGTTAATAGCAATGTAATGTAGACATTGTTCTTGCATCATTAATTAAGAGATGCCACATTAATATGTAACAAAATCATGCTTTAATCTAAAAGAGGTTTATGTAATTTAGTAATAATAATTAACTGTGAAGTAAATGTATTGATTGTAACTGATACGATCACTCCTTTTTTGTAATAAATAACAACATGTATCCGCTGCTTGTTTTTCAAAGATTATTTACTGTAGTATCATACACATTTACATCCAGTGTGTTGACAAGAATCTGTGCACACAGACACTTAATGCAGCACTATACCTCAAACACTGACGGGTAGGAGTCAGCTTGCTGGAACTGTGCTACGTAATCTCTTTTTTTAACAAAACTTTGCTCAATGTGTTACTCGGAAGAATAAGACTGGGTAAAGTCTGTCTCCACAACACCTCTGTTACAAACAAAAGCAAAGACAACGACTAAACCAGGTATTGATACAATATGTACAGAAAGACAAAATGGAACGTCCTGTTGAAATGCATGTGTTGGTCTTTGTGAGCCTCAGCGTCTGTTAAGTAGAGCAGAGAGCTGCAGCGTGGTTTATAGATCATGACATCATACAGTGTACTCATGTTAATGTCATCCTCTAAAATCACACAAACCGTACTAAGGAGGTTTTATTCTCTGATTTATATTATTTTAATGTCATGGTATCTTAACCTGCAGTCCAGGTTCTGTGGATTTGTTCCATTTGCGCTATAATTATGGAATATTGTCGACTGTATGAGGTCACTGGTGTTATTATCCTCTGATGAAGGCTTCAGCTTGATATAAATAATATCACCACATGATGATGAAGACATGAGGTGGTATTTTCATTATTACTAGAGTAATACCTGCATGTTCCTCATGTCTTCGGCAGGAAATCAATATTCTCCATGTTAAAATAGGAATTAAGAAAAAAAACACATCCAACACAAGATTTAAAAAGGATGCTTACTGTACAGTAAGTGGATATTAAATAAAAAATAGCCCCAGATCTTATTTATTCTAATGTTCTGTTGATTTCATGATGTGGATTTGTTCTTTACTCCAACAACGTACTTTTTTTTATGAAGCTGAGTTTGTAATTACTGTATTTTCAGCGGGCAATTAGTGTGCACAAGATAAAGCTGTTTCTTATATACGCATCTATGCCCAGTATGCTAACAGAAGCAGCTTTCTCAAGAGTAGGTCTCTCAGCCACAATCTCAATAGGTAGTTTTAAGGCTCTTTGAAAAGAAGACAGTTGTTTGAACTTTTAACACTTTCTTGCTTCTCTTGCAATAGAAAAGCAGGATTCAAATACTTTGTTTGAAGTATTTGAATTTTCGCTTCTTTAGGAAAAGTTTCCGCATTGTGTCCAACAGTCGCTTTTGCACTCATGTAGGTCATTTGGTGTTTCCAGTCACCCTGTGTGCAGTTATACAGTGGCAAAATTGTGACAGCAATGGTGTTTGAAGACTACAAGTACAGTGACATGTTGTAAAAATATTGTGCTGCCTGGCTCTCTGAAGCCACTGTGTTGTCTAAACTGAAGAATCACAGAAGGGGACTCAGAGAGCTGCTCCAGCTTTCTGGCCTCCTTTTCTTCACTGCGGTCGCCTCTCAGCTGTGCTCCAGCCCGACACGTCCTCACCCCTGGGAGCCGGAGCTGGAGTGAGGGATTCCCCCCGAGCTGTGGGAGGAGGCCCGGCCCATCATCTCCTGTCCCCACTCACGGTGGCTGGACTCCTGCAGGCCGCGACCGGTCGTCTCTATCGGCAGCGCACAGGAGGCGACGGCAGCTAAGAGGCAACAGCAGCAGTACACTGAGAGAGCCAAGTACACAGAGGACTCCAACATCACCTGCAGGAAGAAGCGCAGGCATGATCATACACACATCCTATTAACACTTTTTCTCTTTTATGATAAAACTGGCAGCTGGGAGTCACCTGTGCAACAAAAGGTGTGATGAGGGCACCAACTCTGGCCATTCCACTGCTTGTTCCCAGACCTAAAGCTCTGGTTGCTGTTGGATATACCTGCAGAAAATTGTCCACCTTAGTGAAATTCTGCTTCTCTTTACTCATTTGAACTGTTTGCATTTTACACAATACAAAAAAAAGCTGCACTGTGGTTTGATATCTCACCTCTGGAGTGTACACATATGCAGCCTGGAACCCTCCTGCAATAAACGCCCTGGCGATGAATATTAACACAGTCATGGATGTTCTGTAAAAGATAAACCAGTGTCAGTGAGAGTGGATAAACAGAGGATCCACATATATTATAATCTTTAATTTAAAGTCTGGCGGCACACTTTACCTCCCAACACAGCCATAAAGTGGAATGATGCACAGAGAGAAGACGAGGAAACACAACGCCATGGTCTTCCTCCGTCCCAATCGGTCAATAGCCCACAGCGTCACCAGCAGTCCTACAGAACATCATCATGATCAGCGACAAAATGTAAATATTGGTTTGTGTTGTGGAATTTTCTGTTTAACAAGTCTCAAAGTAGGAAACAAAAGCTTAAATCAGACTGGATCTGTCTTTGAGTCATTTATTTTCTTGCAGGAGAAGGGAGAAGGTCAAACACACAGCTTGCAGGCTGTCAGTGAGGTTCTCCGTCCGATACAAAGTACAGAAGTTATTTTATATCCAAATGTGACTGACATCAATCTCCTGCTGTTGCTGAGGCAGATTATACTTAATACATTGTTATTTTGTCACCTACACAGTTCTTGGTATCAAGACTGAGCTTGTGGTTTTACATGTCTGGTGTGGTTCCTGCTTTAGCGGCGGTCGATGCTGAACCGCTACATCTGGGGGCACAATAACCTTATCTTCACCTCACAGAAAGTAGAAGCAGTACCAAGAAGTAAAACTTACGAGTTCAAAAGTCAACTGGAGTAAAGGTTACACTTGAGCAAGGGGACAGGAGTTGAATCTAGTCAGCAGTAACTAGATAATAATTGCACACAGGATCTGAAGTGACAACTAATACACTAATAAAAATCCATATAATAATCAAGAGTTCATAAGGTTTAATAATGGTACCAATACTTTGTTTTTTGCATCAAAACCCACGAAAAAGTATATCACAAACTAATACATTACCAAAATAATGCATTTATTTTACTGGTTACTTACTGCAGAGTGAAAAAATAGCTACCAAAAGTAACTAGATTTTTTAAACTGAGGAATATATTGGATGATACTTGTGATTCGTACCTGGAAACTCCGATAACGTGGTCCACAGCAGGTCTTTGTAGTCATCAGAATTCAGGTATTTACACTCCAAGCTGCACCGGAGCTCCTTCTTATTCCCTTTGGACACTAGAGGGAGATATCAAACAACAAACGGCACTTAGTCAGCCTACTGTCTGACATTTCTTTTGTGATGCTTTTAGTAATAATCCAACAATCCGAAAGTGTGTGAGGCCTTCTGTCGGTGTGTGACTCACTTCCACATGCACCTCCTTCCTGAAACAGCTCTGTGGTGAGCAGCACCAGTCCGTAGTAGGAGAAGGCATTTGCAAACCTGCAGAGATAGAAATGAAACCATGCTAGTTCACAATAAATGATACATTTTAAATAAACCACTGGTTTATATGTCGGAGCACTAGGAGGACATAAGGTTTAGAAAGGAAATCAGTGAGCAGGTTATGATTGGGTTTCACTATCATTCACTCACTTACCAAATAAACCACAGCAGAACTGTTGTCCAGCGGAAGTGTGATGAAAATAAGTCTCGGATCTTCCCACGATCTTCCTAATTGAAAGAACAGACACAAAAAAATGACTTGACAGTCTGATAGAGCATCATACATGATAATGTCTAAATTACACTCAGATTGATTGTCCTGCAGGAACAGACTGTACCTGTCTGGCAGCGATTAGTTTTCCCAGAGGCATCGGTGCTCCGTTCTCTGTGGCAATGCGCTTCAGTGTGGCCAGAGCCTTCTCCTGGTTCCCTGTCAGCACATCGTATCGAGCACTCTCTGGTAGCCACTGCGCCCACCACCCGAAAACACAAACATGTTAACTGATAAATCTATAATGTTTCATGCTGTGGAAGAGTTCAAGACTGATAACATCTCACTTACAAAACATAGGATGGCAAAGATGAAGAGAGGAATAGTGGAGAGGCCAAGCAGCCAGCGCCAGCCCAGAGTGGGCATCACCAGGATTGCTAGCAGGACCTCGAACACGGTGCCCAGAGCCCAAAATATCTGCAACAGCAGTGAGTGCAAGTTGTAAGAGTGAAAGGGATTTGGTGTCAAAATTATACTAGCAAGATATAAACGCAGCATGTAATATTATTAAATTATATCCATTATTTTTAACATAGGGGAATAAGCTTTTCAACACACAGCAACAACAAAATCTCATGAAACAACCACTATGTTGGAAATGATAATGGGCTCATTGAGAGGGGGGTCATAGACTAGAAATCACTAATCAGTAACAACATTTTGGGTGATCATGTTATCAGATACGTCTATCCAGAACAGTCTGAAATGATTTCTTAGGTGACATATGATGGAGTTGTGGACATTCAAGTGTCTGACTGCAGCCCTAACTGACATGTCAGCATCCACCATGACACCAGTCCACTCTCTTCTTTCTCTTGTCATCTGTGGCAGCGTGTCATTTGAATAAAGCTGCATTATAAGGTGGACTTTATAGTCACTGGTCAAAGGAGTGTCTGTGTTCTGGTCACACTATCTGATCATTGTCCTTTAAAATCACACCTGACTACGATGTGGATTAACTGGTTGAAAATGTGTCACCAGTTTAACAGCTCAAAAACCTTTTGTGCACAATTGGCTAAATGTACCCCTTTTCTAACTATAACAACAAAAATGAGATTTTTTTTGCTTTTTCTCAAAGTCAATTTATCATATTTTTGTGTATACAAAATGAACCAGTAGTACAGAGTAATCCATACCTCAATCAGCAAGATGCACGTGGCTCTGGACTTCATAGGCAGAAATTCAGCATACAGTGTCACCCTTATAAGGAGGGACACTTCAGTGTTAATCCAAACTCCAATCATTAATCACAGTGTTGTCTCTAAAGAGATGAATGAGGGCTACTCACGACTGTGGGGCTCCTCCGATGCCAAAACCCACCAGTGCACGGAGGACGAGGATCCACCCATATATAGGCGCGAATGCGCTCATCACGCCGTAGAACATAGTCCACAACACGCTCATCTTCAGGCCCTGTGAGTGCATATTATCAACACATAACAAGCTGCTGAATAAATAATGGTGATCAAATATGGATCGACAATATAAATGGCCCACTCCTGAAGCTGAACTTTTAACGCCTATAACTCCAAACGCATGGTTCAAACAGAGTAACAAATAAATCAACTCCATGTCAACAGAAGCGTTATTAGAACTTACTGTCTTTCTGCCATATTTGTCAGATATGTTTCCCCAAAGAGAGGAGCTGATCATCATCCCAATGAACACTGCCTGTATCAATGGAAAAAAATAATAAATGTCAGTGGGACAAAGCAAGCTGCAGCAGCTTAAACATGTTATGCACATCCTCTCATGCGTATTTTTAAACTTTAGGTAGCATATTGTTTTAGTTTGAGCCACCAAAATGAGAAATTTTAGAGGCAACAGGTAACAGCGCTTACATTTCAAATGATGTTCAATGCCTCTATGCAAAGCGTTCAGTAAAATCTACTATAATTTCCTTTTTTTTAATGTTATTTTGGATTTGATGGTCATTATAATCAAAATACTGCAGCATGTATCTAATCTAATGACACTAAAAGCTGATATCAAAATAATCCTTAAGCTCTTAGTCAATTAAAACCAGGATGGTCACTGCGAACACGAGCACTTTACAGACATCAGGGAGCCATTACCGATGTAAGCAGGGCCACCTCGAGGCTCGGCAATCTCCATTCACAGTGGAGCTGAGGGGCTAAGATGCTGAGGATCATCATCTCCATAGCATCCGCCATCTGAGCAAACAGAAAACACAGAGACACACAAGGAATTAGTATGTAGTGGACACAATATCATGGATGTTTTTAAGTAATAAACATCTCTCACCCAGGACAGACCAGTGAGGATGGAGAGTTTCCACTGGAATGTCCCAAAGCCGATGGCCTCTACGGCATCTTCTACCATAAATGTGTCTGAAGGAACGAGAAAGATGTATGAAGATATTACTGGACTGTGAGTCTAATAGGAAAAAGGAGTGGAAACACAGAGAAATGCAGCCCTGCCATACTGTACCATCAGTTGGATTGGCAAATTCTCGAGGAACCGGAGCTCCTTCTGCAAGTGCCACAGACTCCAGATCAGTCTGCTCTGCAGTCCTGACATCCTGTTCTCTACTCTCGACATCTTCCTCAGAGCGCGTGCTCTCACCTGTGCGACGAAAACGGACAACACTACAGGAAAAAAATAAAAATACGTGTATATATTTTAATAAAGGCCCAAGAGGATTAACTTATCTGCAATACGGTGGGTCAGAGGAGTCACAGAAGACGAGTGCCAGGGCAAAGCTGAGCACATATGAGAGTCGGAGGCTGTTGCCTAGGTGATATGAGCTGTTTCTGGCTGTGATTTTGTGAATGGGTGATATTACAGTCCTATGGGTGAACCATGTCAGGCCAACTGACACCTCTGCACTCTCTGCTCTAGCGTCTGGCGAGCTTTTAAAGGCTAAACACCCACAGATACACATGTTTCCCTGCAGATGGAAGGCTTAATCTTCTTCCACATGTAGATAATTGACGGTTTGTTTAGGACGAAACACTGGAAGAGAATGTGGAGAGTGCCAGTGATGCCTTAATCACTGTAATTACATAACATAGCCTGCTTGCAATGTGAAGTACCAGTGCTGTGGAGGAGATGTCCAGGGATATCGGTCTTCTACTGTAAACCACTATAATCTTCATTTGGAATCTCTTTAGGAGGAAATACATACAAGTGAATATATAATTACCCAGCAATTGGCTGCTGTAACAACCACTTGAAAAGTAGCTGTGTCTTTTCTTGCTTGAGTGAAATTTGCAGCCAAAGTGGTGAATTCTGAACGTAATCCTTGATTGTCTTTGAGAAATATCTCTTAACATCCCTTACATTACATAATAATACATCATTTGCACCATCTGTAGCTGTCTCACTTGAATAACATTGGCAATATTGGTATTATGATTACTTTACAACAGCTTCAATCCTTCTTTAAAAATGTCTGCATGTTAGTATTTACTGTTGTGCATCTAAACACCAAAGTCCAATTCCTTTATGTGAAAACCTTTACAATAAAACGGATTGTGATTATATCCAGGCTGCACTTCTATGGGCCATCCGTTAGCTTAAATCCTGTGCAGCAGGGTTGGAATAAATCACGTTGGGCACTGAGTCATGACAGCAAACACAATAACAAGTTAAGAGAGAAAACTTATCAGGTGAGAAATCACAGCAAGCCTGCGTCCTTATGAATAAATAACAGCCAAATTGATTTGTTAGGAAAAAGCCTGCGACTGTAAACAAACTGCAGCAGCAGCCCAGCCAGGAGACGCTGTGTTGTTTTTAACGTTTCCTGAGCATTTTCTAGGTGACACAAGTATTTAAAATGGTTTTAAGTGACTGCTGCTTTTGAGGAATGTCAGGCTATTCGTTGTCCGGGGAGCTAAATGAACCTCGGAGCTGTGAGAGGACGACGCGGCGGACAAACGTGCTGTTTACTGGTAAAAATGGACGGAAGAAGACGAACGCGGGTTGTGGTTTACTCACGGCAGCTGTCTCAGTTGGAACAGATCATCGTCCATTTTGGTGTTCGTCGGCTCCCTTTGCCCTCATCGCCGTTCACATTATCACGACGAGCTTCGGCGGCTTCAGCACCGAGGAGAGCGACCACAGACCGGAGACTCGGACCTGCTGCCGTCAGCCAATCAGAGGCCGCCCCGAGCAGCCACCGCGCGAGACACGCAGAGAGGGAGAGAGCGAGCGGATGAGCTCGGGATGATCCACATGATCACTGAGGTCAACACACCACCGACCAGCAGACACACACACACCTGACTCAGATTCACACCAGATGATGCAAATATGGTGCAATCTGAACTGTAGTTTGAGATGTATTAATAGAATACTCCTTATCTAGTCCAGTTGGCAGCATGTGTATGACCAGATTAGTCTTTCTCCTAAAGTCCTCGTCATCATGTAAAAAAAAACTACTAAGCAGGTTTTGTTGACATGTGCATTGGTTGTATAATGCAAGATTATCTGTGTTGCATCAAGTTACAATTTATAATTTCATTTAGCAGACGCTTTTATCCAAAGCGACGTACATAGGTAGGTAGGTAGCATTAAGGACCTTGCCTAAGGGTCCTCACTGGATAAAATAGAATGAAATTAATATATAGACAAAAATAATAGAAAAACATTGTAAGGTTTGATTGGATAAGAATTAAGTAAATAATATTTAAAAGGTGAATTGAAATTGCATAACTAATCAGAAAACTGTTTTGTTGTTGTTTTTACAGATTTAATGATCTACTTAACCTCATGTTTTGAAGCTACTGTTTATTTGTCTCCAATTTGACTATAAAAATGACCAAATAAATCATGCTGCAGAATTTTTTCTTACTTTGTTTGAAAATGTCAGCAAAATACCAAATTACATACAAAAAATGTGAGAAAAACAAGAACTAAAGCTAATCCCAACATTCTATTAGCTGACACATTGGGCGATTAAGACTGAACAAGTAACAGTAACAAATAACTCATTTTCATATAAAATATTTAAATTTTTATGTGCAATGTTTAAATTTCACTATCACGTGTAATCTTATTTCATTTTATTTTACTCCAGTATCACTGCGAGTATAAGTTTTTTTTAAGCTTACTTATTTTAGTTTTTTACTGATGTATACTACTTATATCTTTTTGCTATCCTCTTAATCACTGTGATTATTCTAATGTTACTGTCATTTTTACGGAACAATATCTGCAACAAGAACATAGTTTAGATGTTACGGAGAGAAAAGCATTGAAAGTCTTGTTTTTGTTAACAGATTCTGTGTTTCTATTCATTACTGCTAAAAAAAAATCACAACAAACTCTGGAGAAAACAAACTAAATGCAGCAGCGTTTCAGACCGCGCTTCAAGACGTAAAGAAAAAAATGTACAAAAATCATATTCGTTGAGAACACGATTCGCTTTTTGTCATATATTCTCCTCAGAATAATAAATGTCGTTAATGATTTCTAAAATGTGCGCCACAAACATTTGGCGGTCGGAACATTACCGGTGTAACACATCAGTGCGCTTCTCCGCGGGTCCGTCCTGAAACACGGCACCGATGGCGAGAGTTCTCAGAGGACAACAGGATGTTGTGGTGCCGACCAGAGAGCTCCGATAAGCTCGTTGGGGAGTTTCTTGGCACCGGACCCGTAATCAGGTAAAACCTCTAAACCTGGAAAACAACAACAGCTGCAACTTATATGTAGAGCACAGCGACAGACGGGAGGAAAACGGGTCACGGAGCCGCCGTGGTTCGGAGTGTAACATGCGCAGACACGCAGTCTGGTTTAATGTCACACTTACTAAACCTGCTAACGGAGGTCCGCGGTGACATTATTGACATATTATTTACGTATTTCAAGATAGCAGCTTGGATGTTTGTTTATGGAGGCGACATAGTGCGCGGAGGGCAGCCTGACCTCGGTGTTGTCGGTAAGTTAGCACAGACGCTAAAGCTAGCTGCTCTCTCCCTGAGTGTGTGCTGTTGACAGAGTGACGTTTACACTGGAGAGATGAGGGTCGTTACAAACGCTGAAAGCTCACATATATCCAGCACATGTTGGTGAATGAAGCTAACCAACACTTGAAGCCTGTTAACCACCACTAGCCCACTGGGTCATGTTGATATTGGCTTTGCTTGCGTCGTGCCCTCCTTTTACCGTAGACAGACTAATTGGATCACAGGGTAAGTGCATGATTAATTTATTTTGCGTTGCGTTTTGTATTGTCTTTGTTTTTCTAGGCGAAAGCATGCAGTCATAACAAATAGGAAAACTATTGTAAACATTATCGACCCACATTGGTGAAATGTATATCCTTCATTTAACCAGGTAAAAAACTCATTGAGATTAAAATCTCTTTTCCAAGAGTGACCTGGCCAAGAGGGCAGCATGGAAAAGCGTTACATTTGTAAAATAACAAAACAAAAACACAGACTATACAAGCACACAGATACAACAGTCACACAGCACTAATAAATGGAGCATGACATCCAGATTGTATGCAACACGATAAAGCAGCTCTAATGCACAAGCAGGTTGATTTCAAAACGACTTAGCAATAGCGTCAAGAGCAGTCACATTTACGTATAGAGGCATTAGAATGGTCTTAAACTCCCCCATAGTAACCAGCTCTGACAGCTTCAGATCCTGCTCTGTTCTAACCTTTGGGAGCAATATCTGCACAGTATCATGAGAATGCACGCCATAGTGATTCTGGTTTCTACACATGTATGTACACAGATACAGAGGAACCAGTCCAAGGAGTGATTTGTACACAAGAGCCAGCCAATGTGAAAACCTGCAGGCGTACAGAGACGGCCATTTAGCAGCCGCATACAGGGTACAGTGGTGTACCAAATTTCCACAGCCAGTAGCAAAACGTAAAGCACAATAATACACAGAATCTATTTTCTTTAGGCACTGGTGAGGTGCGCTTGGTTTGGACATTGTCTAATGGGGAAAAAACACAGTGAAAACTGCCCTTTTTTGCAAGTACAGAAATTTTAAAAAGGCTTCACAAACCACACGTTGTTTAAAATAATCCTTTGCAGATTTAAAAATTCTATATAGTGGTTCTTAATCAGGACCTGGTCAAATGTTGCCTACATATGACAAACAGTGAAATCTCCCTTTTTGCATTTTCAGAAATATAATAAAGGTTTTGCAAATCAGAGATTGCCAAGTGTTTAAAGGGTCTTTAGCCTCTCTGCGCTCTCCAACTCACTGCAGTGAGCACGGTAATTCCACCTACAGTATCAACCATCAATCTTTGTTGTCTTGTTTCCTGTTATTTCAGACCGTTTGATAAATAAAAGTATCTTACATTTAAGAAAGGAACCTGCAATCATCAAAACTGGTTAAAACATTTAAATGCTAGTTTTATTTTCAGTTCTTATCATTTCGGAGCTGGAGATTTTAATTTGCTTCTGGCTGAAACCTCTTTGGGGAACTGTCAAACAATCCTCTCTGCAGGAAAAATCCTGCACACAGAAAAGATGCTGCTGCCTTTAATTATATATCACGTTGGCCTCTTAGCCAAAAACCTACTTATTGTTAATTACAGAGCCCGGACACTGCTGTTAGATGTGATGAAAAGTCAAAAACCCATTCATTTCTGTTTGACTTCTCTCCAGTTGCTTCATTATAATGCGTTGTCTTCTTGCAGAAACAAGATGATAAAAAACTGGGGTGTCATTGGTGGGATAGCTGCTGCCATTGCAGCCGGAGTATACGTTTTGTGGGGCCCAATTACAGAGAGAAAGAAGAGAAAGAGAGGTAAGAATCAGTGCAGCAGGGTAATTCACATATTAGAGGTCGACCAATAGGGTTTTTTCAGGGCCGATGTCAAACTATTTATTAGTAATGAAGTGGACTGATAGCTGATGTGTGGAAGTGAAATACATTTGCTGTTAAACTGAAAATCTAGATGTCAAAAATTTGAATAGGCCAAACTCCAACACAGAACTTTATTAGATTGTCTTGGGTTATTTATATTTTATACATGTTTAATTAAACGAGAATGATTCTACAGAAAGAAAGAGACAGCTGCATCAGAGCTAAAGTAGCACATTTTTAATGTAATTTATTTTTTAGGGAACTGGCTAAAAATAAAAGATACAGTTAAATCAGAAAAGTGCTGAGTATCAGATTCCATAATCGGCGATGCCTAACATAGCTTATAAGCTGGACTCACTGCAGTAACTTACAATCACTCATGTTTCCCTGCAGGTATGGTTCCAGGTCTGTTAAACTTGGGCAACACCTGCTTCCTGAACTCTTTGCTTCAGGGCTTGGCAGCATGTCCGTCCTTCATCAGGTGGCTGGAGAAGTTTTCAGGTTTACCAACAATCCAGTCATGCAAAGACAACCAGCTGTCCACTACGCTGCTGCAGCTTCTCAAAGGTATATGAAGCTGTCCGTCATACAAGTCAGTAGAGTGGGATGGACATGCTGTGTTTGTTTATGTTTCTGCTGTTTCTGCACTGACAGCTCTGTCCAGTGATGAGCCTGGGGAGGAGGATGTACTTGATGCCGGATGCCTCCTGGATGTTCTCAGACTGTACCGGTGGCACATTAGCTCATTTGAAGAGCAGGTTAGTCAGTAATACTATTGAGTTTTTTTTCATATGTAATTAAAGGTTGCAGTGTTTTATTAGTCTTTTACTTGTGGTTTATCCCCTCTCAGGATGCACATGAACTTTTCCATGTTCTCACATCTTCTCTGGAGGAGGAGCGGGATCGTCAGCCCAAAGTCACTCATTTGTTTGACATGCAGTCGCTCGAGGCAAGTTATCATCTCCCCACATGGGTTATCCCCAAATCTGCAAAATGCACTTAAATCTCTCTTGCATGTTGCACCCCGTCCTCTGCAGTTCAGTTTAGCACATGTGTAGTCTGCAGTTTTTGCACCATTTTAATCCAAAGTCTTAGAACGTGTACTGTAGTCAGTGTAGTTATTTTTTGTGTATATATTTTACAACAGAGTCTCCCTGATCAAGATGAGAAAACTATGACCTGCAGAAGTCGAGGTAAGAAGACAAAAGAATCACAAATCCTTGATGATAAAACCATAAAGAAGTGTATAATAATTAATCTGTGTTATTTATTTGTTTGGCAGCTCCTCTTCATCCAATACCAAGTCCGTGGAAGTTTCAGCATCCTTTCCACGGTCGTTTAACAAGCAACATGTCCTGCAAGCGCTGTGAACTACAAGTGAGTTTGTTTATTTGTAAATAGCAAGTTAGTTTGTGTTAATTGACTGTCTACGTTGTATTTACATTTCTGCTGTGTGTTTTTATAGAGTCCAGTGCGGTATGACTCATTTGAAAGCCTGTCCCTGTCCATTCCTTTACCTCAGTGGGTAAGCAGATATGTAAGGAATATATGAGTATTATTATTATTATTATTATTATAGTATCTCTGTATAATATTTCTTTATAACATTTTGTTTATTGTAATTTAATCTGTATTTGTTTTTCAGGGTCGGCCTATCTCTCTAGATCAGTGTCTTCAGCATTTTATCTCCTCAGAAACCATCAAGGAAGTGGAGTGTGAAAACTGCACCAAGGTACATTTACTACAGAATCAGTGTATTGTTATGGAAAACATTTTGCTGAATGATTTACTGAAAACCAAAGACTGGAAACGTCCTGCTATGTTTTATACTGCTTTTCTTTACAGAGATGTATTTAGCTGGTTTTACTATTTCTCCTCAGCTTCAACAAGGGACCACAATAAATGGGCAAGTTCTAGAAAGCCAGAGGACAACATTTGTTAAACAGCTAAAACTGGGAAAGGTAACTGTATTCATCATGCCACTGTCAGCTAAATATTAACAAACTGAGATGGTAGTGGCTTGTTAGAAAATCTTTACACATCTGAAGCTTGTTTGTTTGTTTTTTTAACCCAACTTAAGTAAAGAAATGTAAGATTAGGTAGGTAGATCAAATCTTCCCCTTATTTCCTAATGACAGATGTTGTTTCTGTTAGCTCCCTCAGTGCCTCTGCATCCATTTACAAAGACTGACATGGTCCAGTGAAGGAACCCCCATCAAACGGCAGGAACATGTGCAGTTCACAGAGTATCTGTCAATGGACCGCTACAAACACAACAGCTCTACACTGAGGAGTCAGCGGATCAAATGTGCTCCGAAAGCCATAAAGGCAGAAAATTTAGATGATTCCACGGAGAAGCCCACAGCCAATGGCACTGGTATGTTGGATGTTCTAATCTGCAATATCCTTCTGCTGCAAATTCAGTTTGTTTTTTGTCATGCATCATTCTTTTGGTGTATTGTCTTTTCCAGATGCAGAGCATCATAACAACAACAAGCCTTTTTCCAATGGAACCTGTTCGTCTGTATTTCTTCACTCTCCTGGTGTGAATCCACAGCTCAGCCTCACATGTGACTACAGGTAAATTGAAGAAGTTGAGTGTTGTGGTGGCAATCAAGAGTCCAAGAGTCCAAGAATTGAGCTACATTCCTGCTCGTGTACAAATCATTATTCTCTGACAGTTTTTATTGAAGAGTAATTGTATTCAAATGGTACTCACACTTAAATGGGTAAACGGCAGAACAGTATCAGTGTTAAAGCATCTAACGCTTAAAGAAAGGGGACAGCTTTATCTCATAAATTTTTCTGTCACACAATAGTCAAAATAACAGCAGGGAGAGATGGGAAAATGGTGGAAGAAACTGAATAAATGTATCAAGAACAAAAAGCATGTGCAGATGACTCCATATATGGCACAAGCAGTGACTGATTGTCAGTTGCCAGTCTTGTCTTTTGATCACAGTGTCTTTCCTTCCAGCTCTACAGAGTATCTTTTCCAGCTCACGGCTGTGCTGGTTCACCACGGTGACATGCACTCAGGACATTTCGTCACGTACCGCCGCAGCCCTCCCTCCCCTCGCAGCTCCTCATCCTTCAGTTCCCAGTGGCTGTGGGTGTCGGACGACTCGGTACGCAAAGCCAGCCTGCACGAGGTGCTGTCTTCCAACGCTTATATGCTCTTCTACGAGAGAGTTCGAAGGCTCAGCCTCTCCCTGCGCTCGGAGGAATAACCAGAAGCTCACAGCCGGACTGACTTCTGTCTTTCCACTCAAACTGTTACACTTGAGGTGCCAGTTACCAACAGGTGGCTCTGTGACGATGAGAGCAGAGAGGAAAGCCATCAAGAGTTATTAACAGTTTTGCGTCATGGGTCACATCAAGATGTCGAAGGTCATAGTGTGATGTGCTCTGGACTCTTTGCCTGCTGCTCTGATTAAAACAGGAGGCTCTTAATCCCAAAGATAATGGACCTGCAGGATTTTAGTCAAATATCTTTGATATGTAAGCTACTTCTCTTTGACACGTTACAGATTCTGTCATGTAATATTTTGGCTTCTACAGGACAAAGAAACAGGAACACCTGACAATATAGTGCACACTAAGGTATTAGCCCTGCAATACATTGTTCATGATGCTTCTGTTACTTTTGATGAGGCAGTCAAAGGTGTTGACTCATTCTGTGGCATTTCTATGATGCTGTAGTTTCAAGTGTTACATTTGTATGCAATATACTTTAAGGTGTTCCTGTTATTTTGTCCATGGCCTGTACTTTACAGACTCAGACAAAAGTAGTGGATTAGGACCTATCAGAGATGTTATTTAGGAGTTGTTGCATATGAACAGTCAGGTAGGTAGAACTTCCCTTAACTCTGGCTCTCTGTTGTCTAATCTAACTTGCCTAATCATTCCCAATAGTGTACCTGATCTATATTGGAAGTAATGTTTCGATCGACCCGTTTCAGCTGTTGAATTTGATATTTAGCTTTTTCCAATCACCTTTACACTGTCGTGATTTGCAGAGCTGAACAGTTGAGGATCAAGTGCCATGTTGTTGAGATTTTTAACTCCGAAAAACCACGAGTGCTACTGATAATGTGAGTGTCCAATGAGGACTCTTCCTGAAAATATGATGCACCATAGCCATTTGGCTTGATGTGGGTGTTTCACAGATTAATAGTAATCTGCCCTCGGTTAAAGCTAAAGTGTAACTGCAAGTTTCTGAGCAAGTTATACTGATTGTTTTTTAATTCTGTGTTACCGAGAACTGCCGTTTCCTACTGAACCAACCAAGTGAAAACGAGAAATGTTCTGGTGCAAAACCCCTTAATGTTTGCAGTTTGCACTGATGTATATTCATGTGGGATTGTGTGTATTTGTGTGCAGTCTGTCAAGGTGATTGTTTTCAGGTATTAAAAATCATGCAAATGTGAACTTTGAGAGTTTTTATTTATTAAAGCAAGATAAGAAAGTGCTACTTTTAAGACAGCAGAGGTTGGAAGAAAACAAACTTGGATCAAGCACAAACCTTCTGAAGTGTCCTTGACAAAAACACTGAATCTGACAAGCAGAACATTTTTCAAAAGAAGAAATAAAAAACATACTTTGAAGGGGTGCCGAAGGCAAAAACTGCCAAAATAATATCTGGTCAAGTGGACTTTGAAAATTCCATCCACCTTGAGAGTTTTTAAAGCTCTGGAGAGGATAGAAGTGGATGTTGAGTTAAGGTCAGTGTATCAAACTATTTCCAAGGCCAGAAAATAAATTTTGATGCTGATTTCTTGTTGAAATCCTTCAAAGTGGCCATGGACAAATCAATATGTCAGCAGCCCTCTCCAACATGTTAAACCCATTGTAGCTGAATCTGACAGAGTTTCAAGCGAGCACATAATCTACTGGGTGCAATTCAAAGAAGTAACATTTTAACCGTTTATACTACTGTCCTTTCAACACAACCCAGGTTGAAGGCTTAATTTGCAATCAGCAAACAGAGACCCATTATTTTACAGCTCCGTCTAAAGTAGTTGGACGTCATCTAGTTGGGCTATATCTCAGGAACTATTAAAGATGAAATCCTGAAATTTCCACTGTTGTTTTTCATCATGACATTGATTCAGAATCTGAAATACTGAACAAGTAGATAAAAGAGTCTCTGATTATGGGTGAGTTGAAACATGAAAAACTAACAGTTTGATAGGATCAAAATGGGTTCTCTTGCTTTGTTCCAGTGGGAATAAACTTGGCCTTGAAGACTAATGTCACAAGCTGGACTCTGTGCAAGTTAAAGTGTGAGTACATGTACTTTTATAGTAACTGCCTAAGAGGTCACCTTCAAGCATTTCTTCCAATAATAATCAGGCTAGGTAATAAGTTATTATTTTTCTCCAGCCTAAAAAGTGGGGTCAGAAAATGAAGAATATGCCCACATTATAAATACATATATAAAATTCTCTGTTATATTTGAGGAACCATTTTGAAACTCCAGAACTCTATTCTATTCTGATTAGGCTATATAGCAGAGTTTTAGTTTGGTGCTACAACCTGTCATACCTGCTCAATCAGTTATGAAAGTTCAAGTTCAAGTTTTTGTTATTTTTTGTTTCAGATTGAAAAGTGTTCTATGTGTTTTTGTATTATTGTGACACGCAACTGCATATGATTCAGAACATATCACTACTTTACTTCTGCATTATTAATATTTTTGTTCATGTGTGCTCAAAGATTATGAGGGCTTCAATTTTTTTTTCCATATTTCAACTCACCAATTATCACAGACTCTCTTGGTCTACTTGTCCAGTATGATAAGAAATAACAGTGGAAATTTCAGGCTGTCATCTTTAATAGTTCCTGAGATATTGTCGTCTAAACAGCCTCAAATTTCAATGTGCGGAAAAACGTGCTGAAAGTGGGTCGACGGGCATGTTTTAAAAAAAATATTATCTCGGAAGGTTCTTCATATATGAAGCTGAAATTTCACACATATCTTTATAAGTATCCATATTTTATGCTAAAATCAGAGATGGTCGAGCAGAAATGGTTCGAAAAATCAGATGATTTGAGACGTAATGACTCTTAGGTTTTGTTCAGGATGACAGCTGCTATACAAAACCAAAAACTTGCTAAAGTTAGCTGAAGTTTTGTTGACAGTCTTCACTTATTTCACCTTATGCTCTCATTTAATCCCTTAAATTCAGCTGCAACATTAACAGACCCACTTTGGAATTGAGATTACTTGATGAGCCAGAGGACCTCTGACAAGCCTGAATGGAAGCTCCACCGTCAGAGTCTCTTGAACAGCAGTACATCTGGTCCAGCCCACAATCTACACTCAGCCTCGGTTTGTTCTCATTTCTTGGAGCCCAGTAGGATGCGTCTAAAGGTGAGGTTGATGCGAGGCCAGAGGACCTTCTTCCGAACAGGAAGGCTGTGGTACCAGAAGGTGTTGGTCGGCTGGTTCATGAGCAGAAGGCTTCCATGAGCGAGCTCCAGCCTCACGGGTTCAATCTGTCGGCAGCTCTGCTTCCCTCGAGCGTCTCTGTGTCTGAAGATGAAGTCTCGAGCTGCTCCTAATGAGACGGAGGCGATGGGAGAAACTGGGTCCAGCTCCTTCTCGTCATCCCGATGCTCGCCCATGTGGTCCAGCCCGTCTTTGTACCTGAAGGAAGATGTTCAGGAGTTAAGTTTAACTCAAACTGTGATATTTACAGCTTCTATTCGTAGATTCTCACCTGTTGATCAAGACGAAGTTGAATGTCTGTCCTGTTGTTTTGGTGACAGCATCTCGAATGTGTTCCAGGGTTGGAGTCCATGGGCAGGCCGAACGTTTCACCCCAGAATAAGTGTACGTTAGACCCTCATCTCCATACGTTGCCTGCTTTCTGGGTATACCGTGCACCTTTCCAAACACCTGCACCTTCGCTTCCTCTCCTGGAACAAAAACAGCAACAGTTGTTCAACTAAACTGCAACTTCTGGTCACAACTTCACAGAGAAAGTGTTGATGTTGTACCTGTTGAGTAGACCACCTCCTCCTCCAGCTGTTTGAAAAGCTGGTCAGCTTCCTCTTTAGAGAAGAGCAATGCATAATCACAGTCCAGTCCCTCCGCCTCGATTTTTCTCCAGGGAACAGGATGAGAGAACTCTGCTGAAAATGCATCCTCATCTTCCTTGGGATCCTCGTCCTTTATCCTCTCATTTTCCTCCAGTTTAATCTTCTTCCTTGGACTTCTTCGGACATCAGTGTTGCAAGAGCGTTTACTCTGTTCTCCAATCACAAACTTTTCCATTGCATCAAGTTGCTGCCGATGGCAAAAAAATCAAACATTACAGGGTGAAAATCAAGTTTCCTCTCCTACGATTTGGGTACATTTATCCATCATGCCATATCTGTACATGTGAAAGGTGCACACAGTCTTTATCATATCTATATTTAAAAAAAAATCTTTATTCTAGTTCTTGTTTCTTACTGTACTTAATTTGTATCTAGCTGCTGTAACGGGTGAATTTCCCCAGTGAGGGATCAATAAAGTTTACTTACCTTTAATTTTGTAGAGTTTTAACTTTAATAATAATAATCTACATTACTCTGGTAATTAGTTAGAGTTGATAATATTGTTGGTCCTAACATTAATATTCAAATCTGGTAAATTTGCATAATATTGTAGAGACATTGCCTTAATATTTAATTTAATCATGTAAATTTGTATTTTATATAATACTGTATAGTCTTAACCTTAATATGCATTTAAACTTGTTAGGTTAAATAATAACACTATTCTTATTTCTCTGCAGAAGGCTATTGTGTAAATGTGCTGTTCCATTGTCTTCTCTGGATATCTTATATATAGCTTTTGTGTTGTCTGTTGAAGCACTTTATAAACCCTTGTTTTTTATGTGTTTTATATAAAGAAACGTATTATATTATTATACACTGATCAGCCACAACATTATGACCACTGACAGGTGAAGTGAATAACATTGATCATGTTGGTACTATGTGGTGTTCTGCTGGAAACTCTTGGATTTTAACACCTGTGTTGATGAGACTTAGACACCCAAATAAACATTGTCCCAGAACAAGCACACTCCCTCATGCAAATGGAAATCCCAAATGTCACTGGCCTACCCCTGCAGGAAAATGCACCCCACCACATGGCAAAAACATCAAACAATCAGGAACATCTTCAGGAACATGACAATGGCCCAAGATGTTGATTTGACTTCCAAACTTCCTAGACCCCATTCTGATCAAGCATCAACAGGATGCAGTGGAACAAGTTTGATTGACAGAGGCCCCACTGCACAAGCCAGAGTACCCAAAGGATCCACTGCCAACGTCCTGGTGCCAGACCCCATAGGACACCCTGAGAGGTCCTCTTGTCCATGCCCAATGGTTCAGAGCATTTTTGACCACTAAGGGGGACCAACACAATATTAGGCAGGTG
>OMNN01063017.1:0-17788 GCA_900302755.1 Chromis chromis | reverse complement strand
CTTGAGCAAGGCCCTTAACCCCTGACTGCTCCCCGGGCGCTGCACCGCGGCAGCCCACTGCTCCTAGTATGTATAGTTAAGGTTAACTTTGAATAGGATGGGTCAAAATGAAGAGAAGGAATTTCCCCAAGGGGATCAATGAAGGTTCCTTGAACTAAGCGCCTGTGATTTGCCATTCCAATGATATGCAAAAATGGTTGGAAAAATTATATTCCTGAAGAAATTTTTATTGAAAGTGATCCAAAGTAAAACTTAAAATAGTGATATTTGATTAAAATCTCTTTATTCTACATTTCTCATTTAAAAATTAGCCAAGAATAAACTTCTTGTACCAAACAGATTCAGTCACGTTTCATGTGAACTGCCAGCTGTGTTTACAAAAAGCGGTGAGTCGATGGAAATAAAATAAATGCATCATGGCTCAAAAACAGTATAAAGTAGAGCAAGATGTCAGAAAGCTGCTGGAAGATACATTTGGCATGGTGAAACATCTTTTTAGACTTGATGATTGCATTTTTTTTCAATAAATAATCCAAGAAAACAACTTATGTCTTCTTCTTTTATATAAATGATGGCATTATTGACTTGTTTCTTTATATTGCAGTGAAAAATTATCCCACTTGAGTAGTAATTTGACAGGAGCAAAAAAACTGCTAGCAGTTCAGAGGGTTCATTTTCCATTAAACAGCTTCTTTACACTACATGGAGAGGCAGAGCGTTCACTTTAAGTCATGTTTCTCTCTATCTAATCAATGTAATCCCAATATTCCGTCTTATGTCTTAGCTCCGGTTTGGTCTTGGTTAGCTAGGTGGTAAATTTGTCTGATCTGTGCGGTACGTTTTCTCATTTTTAAAATATCCTTTTCGCAGTAAATTTGATATTTTGCATTATTATGACAAATGTTCTCATTATTATAAGATTTAAAAAACATGGCTCCCATATGGTGTTAAAATGAGACAATGGAGCAAAATCGCCTGAAGAGACGATGAAGCTTAATGCCATCATATGACACGATTAGGAAACGCATAAAAGGTCGCAGGGTTTTTCATGTATTATAACTGTTGGTTTGTGTCCTTAATCATCATGTGTGTGGATTTAGAATCAGTAATTATCAGTGACTGTCAGTGCTGGTCATTGCAATGCTGGATTACCAGATGACAGATGTTAAGATGTTAGATCTGACGAGATAGATCTGACGAGAATAAATGTCCCACCAACAGCTTCTGAAATTACAATACAGAATACAGGAAGAGTTATTTTTAGCTGAAAAGCAGCGTTGAACTGCGGAGTTGGCTGCCGTGATTACTAATCATTTGATTTGACATCTGAAATCCTCTGAATCACGCCGCCTCATCTTTCTCCTTCTCAGGCTAATGTTAATTGTAGCTCTGGTTCTGAGGTATTTCCCTTTTAATCTAGCCTGACTGAATGACTAATGTGTGTTTCTTTTGCTGTTGATGAGCTCCTGCTGGTGGCAGTTTCTTTTTCTGTGTGTGTCTTTTGTCTTCAATCATGATAATTACTGTTTCTAATGTTAAAACGACCCACAATCACCTGTTTAATCAAACAAACCACTGTTACCGTTTCTATTATTGTGACTTGATACATGTGGTATGATGGAGATGGAGTGCTTTCACACCAGCAGTTAATGAGCATTAGAAGATTGAATTAACTGACACTGGGTTTAATCACCACTTTATGGTTTCAACTAGTACTCAAGATACTGGTCACACACTTGGGAACACATGAATGGGAATGTATGTTTTCTGGTTGTACAGTCAGACATAGATTCAGTTTGTCTTGTTGTGTTGCAATGCAGAAGAGGAAGACGGACAGCACAGAGCGTTTGAGGGTAGGCCTGAGCCCACTGCTGCTTGTTAGTGAGACTGACACCTGCAGTGGGTAGTTAGCAGTAGAAACCTAGTTGTATTTAGATCCCAGCACAAACACGATCCTGCCTAAGGCTGGGGAGGCACTACATGACTCAGCACTGAAAACATTGGGATGTTGTGGAAACGAGAATCATACTGGGCTGATCTGTTCGCACACTGACTTCTTTACTCCAAAGCATGAAAAAACTACGTTAAAATATGTCTACGTTATTTCCAAGCAGGGCTGTAGCTACCAAGTGTTGGATTTGGGAGGGATTTGCATTCTACATTAAAACATCAGAGTGGACATTTTACTGTCTGAACTCAGTATTTTTGCCTAATTATGACCCAATTAACCATAAAATACTGTTTCTGTTCACACACCTCTGTTGAATGGAACAATAGAAAGTCTTTCAAGTTGTAATCTTGAAGATCTACATTTTGTTCTCTTTGGCAACACCTATAACAATAAGCAGTAATCTGTAATCAGTTGACCACCTTGGTTATGAATCCATGAAAAGGAAATAATGTCATCTGAGACAGGGATACAAGCATAGGTGAGTTGAAGAGCAAGTGTGTTGTATAAGCCAGTGGTTCTCAACTGGTCCAGCCTCAGGACCCACTATGTCTCTATTAGTAACGGTCGTGACCCAAATTTTTGAAGTTTGCTGTTCCTGTTAACAAATGAAGGTTTATTTTTGTGTAGTCTCAACGCATTTTGATACAGGTGGGAAAATTTTGGCTTAATTTTTGCTCATTTTGGTATATTTGGACACTTTTGCCACGTTTTGGGGCATATTTGGTCCCATTTTGACAGATTCTGAGCACATGTTGGTTTATTTTTGGCACGTTTTTGCATAAATGTCTCCAATAAGCTGGGAGCTGCGGCCCTCTAAAAATGGCTTCGCGACCCACTTTTGGGTCCCGACCCACCAGTTGAGAACCACTGGTATAAGCCTACCAACTCTAGCAGAAAGATGGATGATGGAACGTGTGCCACTAACAGCTTCGTAATACTGCAAATGCAAAAACCTGCATAGAACTTCGTCAGTGCATCACAGGTTTTATCACGATTGTGTTACTTCATTTGGCGATAGACTGTGACTCAAGACACTTAAAGCGTCACATTAAGTTAATCGTCCATCAGTGGAAATACAGGAGAAGCCGGTATGTTTTGTTCAGTGCTGGAGAGGCACTCCAGCACTGCATTATTAAACTTTTACCAAACCCAGAAGTAATAACACCACTCTGTCACGTTAAAAGCCCTTAATGGTTTTAACATGATGATACTTGTGCATCGATGAGTGGGACACAACAATTGTCTGCCTCTGCCCAGTAAGTGTGAGTCAGACTTGCAAATTCCTGACTGTAGAAAGCACCAACTCTGTGTATCCTGTTGGAACGGTTTCCATTTAAACTGAGAGTCATGTAATGTGTCCCCAGCTAAAAAGAAATGTAGAGAATGAGAAGTTTTAGAGTAGTACTTTATTCTACATAGTGCCTAATGGACAGTATTAGATCCAACCCTACTCTTTTACCCTTAGATTCTTGGGTGAATATTGCCATAGCTTGTTATATTAACAGTTATAATGCTTTTACGAGATCTTTGTCACTTACTGATAACTAGCCATAATGGTGTTCTGAAGAAACCTCTTGAAGACACTGATTCATTTCCTTTTTCCTGCTTTGTTGCAAACTGTTCCTGGGTATTTCCTTGTGAATGACTACAGTATATTTCCATGCACACATGTTCTGAGTCTTACCCTGAGTGTGGTTCTGTTCATAGGGGAGTTAGTATGGAGTTCTTCCAACGTCTTTCCAAAAAAACTGGGAAATTATTGGGTTTTTCTCTACATATTTATTCCTCTATACATGATTCCGTCATTATCAAGGTTTTCTGTCTTTCATATATTAGCCTATCAGTGATATATTGGTGTTGGCGTATATGTTGCCAGATATATGCTGATATGAAAGCATTCCTTTACAGAATATAATACAGAAAAGGATGCTTAGGGTAATTTAGAAACCATGTCATATATGTGTCATCTTTTATACAGCCTCATTCAAATAACAATAAAACATTAAACAATACAAATAGCTTATCTAATCCAAGCAGTCACATTCTAATCAAGTTGTTAAAATGAAATCTATGTGTAGTGCAACTTATAGCATACTAGTATTTCCATTACAAAATAGAGCAGCACTAACTAATGATTTATTGTATTAAACAGTCACCATGAAGTGTTTTACAAGCAGCAGATAGTGGCCTAATGGTAGATGTCTAGCCCATAGATGTAACAACCTCACTTTTTAGACACGCTAGCAGCTGGTTGCAAAGGATATTTGGTCCACCGCTTTGGCCCAAACTGAAAAACTAGATGGCATAGACTTAGCATTAGCATTTCCATGTAAATTCTTGTGAAAAGAGTTGAACATACATCAGTAATCGATATCTCTGGTGCCTCATCAAGTTCTCATAGATGTGAGAACAGCAAACGGATTACCATGCAGTGTTTTACTGTGGCATAAATCAGCACTCATGCAACAAGTCCCAAAGTCAGTTTGAGTTTTACCTAATTAATCATTCTTCTACACAGTAATTGGGTCATTTGTTTCTCGCCACACTGTCGCTCTTCATCAACAAGAGTGCTCCTTGGTCTATTAACTCTTGTCTTTGTGACATTTGGTGATTGAAGGTTTGAATTAAATTTATTTGATTAGCCTGTCAAAACTCCAAACTCAAGTGTTTTGTGCTGGCTGGGTCTCACACACTGATGCTCGCCGATCCCAGACGGCAACACCTGAGCACAGGGTTCCACTTTTCCCTCCGCAGCTGCTGCTTGAAGAGCGACTGTTTGGACACTAAGCCTTGTCACTTCTGCCCTGTCTCGTCTGTCTACCTGTCTGTTCACTCTGTCCCTCCAGATCAACAACAAGGCCAATGTGGTCACCAGCCCCAAAGAGCCTGTCCCCACTCCTTCTCTGGTACACTGTCTGCCTGCCTTGCTGCCTGTGTTTGCATGACATGTCGCTAATCATACATCTGTCCATACTTTCAGTGACGTCTGACCTTTCTCATTTTATTGTTGATCTCTTTTTCCATTTAGCTTAAGACAAACCATGGTTGTGTAACATGAGCTGTCCACACGTACTCCTGGATTGCTTTATTGCGTTGCCACATTGCTGTACATGGGCTACATTCTCCTTTGTTGTTGATGACGGCTGTAATGGCACTGGGGCCATTGCATGCCAACTGTGGCAAATAAACTGTTGCCACAGCTTTTAAGCCTTTGTTGTCAGCCAAGCTAGAGACAACACTGGGTTGTTTCGTTGAGACTACGAGAGTTCTTAAGGTGGAGGACTGCTTGCCCCAGAACAATGTCCATAACATGTAACATTAAAAAACTGAAAGTAATGTTACAGAATTATGTTCCGCTGCATTCCTGACATTTTTGGTACCCATGAGGTTCAGTTATGGTTCCTATGGGGAAAGAAGCCTGCCAGAGGGTGCCTCATTGTTGCTACTGGCAAATCCCCACCACTCTTGCTGAATTCATCAGTAGTTGACTCAGAATAGAGCATCTTTAACTTCTACCGACAGTTGGTAACTAGATGCTTTTAAATACAATGCAGCAAGGGAGTCATTGTTGACTCACTTCCTTACTATGATAATTAATGTAGGGAGAAGGTTAATGTCAGTTTCATGTGTCTGTGTGTTAAGTATAGAGCGGGAGGTAGGACGTTGTTAACCTAGCTAGCATAAGAAGCAGCGGGACACAGCCTGGATCGCTTCATATTTTGGCCACTTTAGAGGTGTCAAATTAGCGTAATCTCACTGTATGCAAACACAAACATAAAAACATGGTTGTGGGAATTATGTACTGGCTAGGGATGCTCCGATCAGGTTTTATGCTGCCGATCACCGATACCGATCACACGGATTGGCTGTAAAATCTTTTGATTTGGTTATGATGAGTGCTACTAGCTACATAATTTGGAAAAAAGGAACCATAAAATCACCTTAATTTAGACAAAAGCATGTGGTTACATGTTTCCACGGAGATCGGCTTATAATTATCGGTGTCCGATCAATCGGAGCACCACTAGTAGGCCTACTGGCAAATAACACTCCTGTAAAACCACAAGTTGTCATCTTTACATTTGATTCCTTACAGATTAAGCAAATGGCACACACTTTGCTTGTGTTGATGACTATATTTCTTTGTTAACTTTGTACAGATCCAGGCTAGCTGTTTTCATTCTTTATGCTAAGTTAGGCTAACCACATCCTTCAGCTCCATAAATGCATAGGCCTGAGTAAATCAGCATATTTCCCAAACCACTTTTTGAGGTTTACCTGTCATCAAACAAGATATTTTCTTAAACGGATGCTAATATTTTGTGCTAATTATTCAGTCGGGAGAGTTTAACAGCCAACCAAACTTTACATGTGCTAGTCCACTAACACAATCCATGCAAAGAACTGAGATTTTTTACTTCTGGATTGCTGGACGTCCTTAAAAATACCTTCCCCTTTGCATACATTGAGAGTACTGGTCATGTTCACAGTCACTCACATACAGACTCCTGTACCTACATTAATATACCACATTAACACGATCTTTAGGTGAACTAGGAACTGTGCACTCCTGTCAGAAAACGTGATCATCACTGTGACCGAGTTCACTTGCAGACCTACAGCCCTACAGGGGTTTGACTCAAAGTTTCATCATGTTAGACATATAAGCCAATACAGCACCAGTGTACAGCAAGTTGTTGTGCAATAGCATGTACTGTACATGTGAGTGGGAAATCCACCCTGAAGATGTATTTCTGTTCCCTTTTGTATTTCTTTTCTCTTTAGAGTAATGGTATATGTTTGATGTGCCTGTAAAGTTGTGTGTAATTGGTTGGATGCCTGCCTTTCATGTAAAACCTTTCCTGGGTGTTTAGCTCTTGAAAAACTGTTTGTATTCTACAGCTGTTTGGCCGGAAAGGCAGATATGGAGTCTGTCTATTAACCATTGTTTCCATGTCTTATGTCATTTACTGTCATCTCGTCGTCATTGCTGAGTAAAACCTGATCATCTGTGGTGAAAGACTTGATATACTTTACATGAATTTCAGGGTATTGTCACGACTTCCTTTCCCACATCATCCCATTTGTGTATACTAGTGCTGTAGTAACGGCTTGCTTTCCCCAAATAGCTTCACTGCTTTCATTTTTGCTCCACTTTACTAAACACTTTTCTGTCAACCTTACTTCCTAACACACTTTCATTCTGCACCAACGCCTCTTCCTACTGTTGGTCCTCTCAAATCAGGAGCCTCAAACCACTGTTATCCACAACCCAGCTGATGGAAACAAGGTATACAGCTGTTCAGATGCTGGTCTGAAGCTGTAGTTTGCTGCCGACGTGTAGAGTAGAGCCTTGACGTTGCTTCTGATGATGATGATGTTTGTGTGCAAATGGTGGTTTGTAAAACTCAACATCATGTGAGAAAACAATGGACTACAGAGTCTGTTACATATTGCATGTTTTCAACTGTTGCATGTAATTCTTGCGCTTAACATTGGTCATCTGTGTGTGTAGTTTTGTGTATTGCTTACTATTCCAAGCATTTATGCAATTGAGATTGTGCCATCTTACATGAGTTTTTAACCTTTGAGAAGGATCCTCACTATAACATCAGCTTTTACATTTGTGTGACAAAGGGATTATGCATGCAGTTTGGAACACGATAAAGACCATGCAGTGGCATGGACACTAAAGCTGTTCCAAGCCAAATCCTTATCAGAATAGCCTCAAGACCATCTACTGTGTCTGGGTGATTTTTCTTGTGCAGACGTATGGATCTACACAATCATGTGTAATCCATAAGATGACATTGTGGGAACACGTGCATGCTTGTATTCTTTGCTTTGTGCAGTGACATGATGGTGTTGTAGCTCATAGCGTAGTAAACAGTATGTGTGCTTGTGCATAGTAAGAACATATGTGCAGAGATTGTGCAGCTGTTTGCTTAAGTCATCACATGTACCAGTGCAATAGATGCTTTTGTCTGTTAAATCTGCAAGCAACAAGAGGACGATTATATAAGTAACATACATAAGTTATTCCTCATTCATCGAAGGGATGAAAAGGAATTATGTATGAAGAATGTTTAATGGCCGAATATGCATGTAAAGGAATATTCAGTTTAATTTTAGCAATTGTAAGTTCTTCCTCTCAAAGACTCACAATGCTATAGAATGTCCCGTTTAAACGTGTGCAGCTGCATTACGTTTAGATAAGGTACATTTTGAGGTCATATTGACTCAATGAGCACCTCATACATTACAATAACGGTGTTTGGCACATGAAGTAATGCAATTATTCAGTTCACTAAGATGTGCTGGTTTGTGTTTAGCCTAATTGACTCCCCCATTAGACTTTATGGTGGCGATGCCATTTCCCCAGATCTTTTTTATTTATTTATGTGGACAAAACTACTAAGACTACTTGAATTATCATTTTATACCTCGTCTGTTTTTTTTTAGGTTAAACATAAATTCTGTGTCAAACTAAGCAGAGAAAATTCCATTACAAAGTCAGTTATTCTATCATCACAGCATAATGTCTTCACCGTTGCCTCGCACCATCTGTCAGGTAACGTCGAGATGGTGCCGAAACAGACGATGATAAAATGACCTACTGTGAATAAACACCGAGCGTACTGATCTTGGCAGATGTTATTTTCGTTTGTGCTTTTACGTGGGCCTGCTTGTACTCACAGATCCTTTATTTGTGGTTTCACAGGAGTCCAGCGAGAGTGCCAACACTACCATCGAGGACGAGGATGTGAGAGGTAGGGAGGTTCAGACTAACTAACTAACACAACCTACCCTTCTGTTAGCAGGGAGACTCCCACGCACCTCGTTAAAACTCTGTCTTCTAAACTTTTAAACAAGTGTTACCTTTGAAGTTTTGATTTCACACTTTAAGTTCACCTATATTTTTTCTCCGTTGGCTCACATTGCGAATAGGTTTGCGCTAACCATGTTTTTCACAGGAGTGTTTTAGACATTTTGACTTCTTTTGTCTGTTGAAATATCGATTGTCTCTTAGTTTCATCATGTTTAATTTCTCTTGGTCCGTTTTGCTTCATTTTGCATGTAATAGCTGTCCTACAAGTGGACCCCTGGGTGACAAATACCTATGGACCCATATTGACCTTCTGTTTGTGGGAATTTGGGTGAACATGAATTTCAATCACTGTTAAGTTATAACTGTTAAGTTATCAGTCGTGGCCAGTTTAACCCGCTAGGAGACATGGGGCTTACAGACACTGAATATGACTGGGATAACCTACTACTAACAAAGCAGGGTTTTTGTTGGCTTAAGTTCCTGCTTGTGGTCATTTGGAGTTCAATTTAGAATTTGTACATAGTGTTTTCAGTCAACCTACACATGTAACATGGATTGTTATATAAAATTTGCAGAGCATTGCTATGTTGTGTCTACTCTGTCCTCACTGGTACTCTTATAGATACAACAAGCTCAGCACAGTAGGGTTTGAGGAGTAACAATTGTAATGAGGGTCTCCGAAGGTAACGTAGACAGTGTCTCTACAGGATGATAATAGGGTGAAGGTTGAGCTTTTAAAACTTTAAATTAACAAATTACCACAAAGTGATTATCAGACTGGGTCGCTAAGGCAATTACCTACTTCGCCTAGTTTGGTACTTTGGTTTAATTTAAGTCACTTTTGAGCACGAGGCCAATAACTAGAGCTCTGTAACTCTTAGACATCCAACTAGGGCCACATACAATTGCGATATGTATTGGCGATAGACAATTTATTACTGGCAATAAGAATATTGTTTGATAAAAGGCTCGATAGTGTCACTTGAATGTATTAAAGGCAAACCACCATGAAAGAACTTAATGAAAATTCAAAGTTCAGTTGAATGAAAAACTCCAAAGGGTGCTTCCTCCTTGGCTCATAGCAGCATATCATATCTCTTTCCCCATGGCTTCCGTGCAGGTCTCCTTAGGTGTGTTAGTCTGTGGCCGCTTGGGCATCGCATCACCCCCAACCCATGCCCGCTGACTCACCCTGGTGGAGGCTGCAGGCTGCAGGGACTTGGGGGTTGCCCTTACGAGACAGGCAAAAAAAAAACCACTCATGTTGCAAACCATCTCTCCGTTAGTGACTGCTAGCAGCTTGCTCTGATGACCAATAGTCTTGAGGTCGGGGTATGTGCGTAGGCCGGTGTTGGGTTCTCGTCCGGTGATACTTGGTCCAGGCTCGCCACTCAGAACCTTAACCTCAGTGTGGCGTTATGTCCTGATTGCCCTCTAGATTTTACTTGCTTACTTTACTGTGTGTCATGGTGTGATCATTCCTTTATCCTTATTCATATTTATTTATGTGTGTAAATTTATTTATTAATGTGGCATTCACTGACCTTGAAAAAGAGGCTAAAGGGGTCAAATTCAAAGTAAGGTGGTTAAATTCTAATGAAGCTATTTTTCTGGAGGCCTTAATTAAATATAGGTCATAAAAAAAAACAATAAATATGAATATCCAAGGGTGACGTGAAGCATTTTATCATAGTTCAAGCTTGCAGATATCTGACACTGTATTTTATAGAAGTCAAACGAAAAGAGAGAAGGGAAAGTACCTCTGTCTGTGAGTTCAGTGAAGTGAATCTTTGAGACATGCTCTAGAATTATTGTCTAGAGTGGAATTCACTTGTGATTGTGTGTGTCAGGCTTTCCTCTCTTCACTACAGAAAGATTTTTAACAGTTTGTAGAGTATTTCAACATCTACTCATGCCTGAGGCCGTGCAGTATGGGTATGTTCGTGCCAGCATCCATACTTCCAGTAAATACACAAGCCCGTCTAAGGACATGGTGCTTCCCGTTATAATGGCCTCCATTGTTATTCATGGCTGATGGGGGTCGCCATTTCTCAATGCTTCAGTAACCATATTGAGCAGAGCTTTGAAACTGCTCGACTTATGATAGTGTTCAGTAGCATGTGTTTAGATCACTTCCTTCTGCTTTTTCATTCACGTGATCTCGGTTTTGTAGTTGTAGCCCCAATCAGAGCTTTAGCCTACAAAGAAGCTTAGAAATAATGAAATTAGGGGAATATTTTTTCACTCTAATTGTGGTCCCTTTTTGGAGCAATCTGTGGAAGAAGTTGCAATGATGGCAAATAATATTTTCTATATCTAGCAAGGTGAATGGTTGGTGGCTACATCTTAAGAATGCCTAATCTTCTACCTTTATGCTAAATGGCTCTTGTAATGTGGGAAGCTCTTTTTTTTCTTTGGAAACTTGGTTGAAAGGTGGAGATAATTGTGTCTTTGACTGAGACATCTGACTTTTTACCACCTTGTAAGACTGACATAGCCGCGGGGTTGTGACAGTTGCCCATTTACAGAGCCAGCTGACACAGAACAACATTAGCAAGTTAGCATAGCAAGTCCAAAATCCACTCTTTCTGTTATTAATGGTTTAATTTGCAGTCAAGATGTTTGACTGTCTTCAACCTGCCGCAGTAAAGTTTGTTTAACTAAACTTTCCGAGAGTTGATTGGCTAAACCAAAATGATATATCACTCCTAGTGCTCCAGGTCTCGCACCATCTGCAAACTGAATCTCTTTTACTGTGCCAAAATGACAAGCCTTCGAGTCAAATTTGATTTTAGTGGAGAGGAAGAAGTCGTAGGGAGCCAAGTCTGGTGAGTGCAGAGCGATGATTGAGTTGTTGTGGCCAAAATACCTGAATAATCAATGCACTGTTAGCGAGTGGGCAGCACAATTGGAGCACCCCATGCTATTGTACAATAGTTCAGGCCCTTTGCAGCGAATGTTTTCTCTCAGGCAACTCAGGAAGTTACAGTAGAACTCGGCGTTGACACTGGGGGACAAATTCATGGTGCACAACCATGTGAATGTTGCACTGGGAGGCAAAAAGAGAAACAGATCTTTTCATCCAATTCTTTTCTGCTGGTCCTTTCATGCTTTTCTATGAGGCTCCTTTATCATCACCTGCAGAAAGGAGTCGCCTTCCATTAATATTGTAATTCATCTGTCCTTCCTTGAACATTGCTCTGCATGCTTTGTCCATGTGATTTGTTCTGAGCTGGTGGAAGAAGTGAAGAACAAATTGTCATTTCCTGCATGCTTTTCATGTATTCTTCATTTCATGTTTTCCATTTCTCCATCTCATCTTTATTTCCATTCCTTGCTCCATCTCCATCCCATTTTCCTTTCACCCTCCAACCCATTAATTTCCCTCCTCTGTGCGCCTTCATCTCAGCACACTCTCGCTGCCCCAGTCCCCAAATATATCACCTTAAGCAGCTTTCCACCTCTCAGCGGCCTTCCTCCCCCTCCCTCTCTCGCTCACCTTCCCCCTCGCTTTCCACGTCATCCTCCTCCTCCTCCTCTTCGTCCTCCATCTCCTCCTGCTGGTACTCTCCAAGCGTTTGGCCCAGTGGTGAGGAGTGCTGCCAGTACATCCTGTGGGCACTGGTGGCTGCCTACCTGCTCTTCTTCTTCACATCTTCCTTTGTGGTCTTTTTCTCTGACCATTCCAACACATGTCACTGCGGCCCCCATCACACACCCTCGCAGCCCCCCGACCCCCAGCACAGGGTGCCCCTGCCCAGCATGGGCCCCACCGACTCCCAGTGTAAGTCCCACTCCTAAGGAGGAAGCTGCAGGCTTCACCTCCTTTCAAGATATTCACAAGTGTAACAAGAAGTCTATTTGTCATTTGATTGCAAAGTCCCTCAAATTGGAAAATAAAGTATAAACTGTGAGATAACTCTGGAAATGAACCAAGAATTGATTTAACTAAATTATCTCAATGTCCTATATAGCATACTTTTTTTTTTTTTTTTAATTTTCCTGTCCTTTTTGTCAATCATCTTTCCAGTTTCTAGGTGACTTCTGAAAGTGTCAGCAGGGAGGCCATTGCCAGAATATGACAAACACTGAGATGAGGGTTTCAGGGGATCATATTCTGATGTTACACCTGATTTTGTCGAGTTTTTGACGACATACTATACACATCATAGTATAGCATGTCGTCCCAAAAAAGTCATAGTATAGCAGGTACTCCATAAAACATCACAGTGTAGTATGTGGTGAAACAAACGCCGTTGTCAGAAAAAGTCATAGTGTAGTATGTGTTGAAAAATAACGTCATAGAATAGTATGTTGTGTTTTTGACGACATACTATAAACGTCATAGTATAGCATGTCGTCAAAAACATGTCATAGTATAGTATGTTGTGAAAAAACGTCATGGTTTAGTATGTTCTCCATAAAATGTCACAGTATAGTATCTGGTAAAAAAAAAAAACGCTATAGTATGTCGTCAAAAACGTGTAGTATAATATGTGGTGAAAAAACGTCATGTATAGTATTTAGTTAAAAAACGTCATAGTATAGTATGTGGTGAAAAAAACCATCATAGTATAGTATGTGGTGAAAAAAACCATCATAGTATAGTATGTGGTGAAAAAAACGTCATGGTTTAGTATGTTCTCCATGAAACGTCACAGCATAGTATGTCATCAAAAACACGTCATAGTATGTCGGCAAAAAATCAGACAGTTCTTAATTTAAATCAAAGTCAAGTAGTTATTGATTTTATTTATTCATATTTTTGCACAGAAACAAAATCCTATGCACAGAATCCGTCGTTATCCCTTTCTTCTCAAAGAACATTGCACACAGTCACAAGATGATACCTGAGACACATATGTTTTAGTCATAATTTAGCAAAATGTGAGTACCTCTACTGGAAAATAAAAAACAAGGCTACTGGTACTAAAATAAATATTTACGACATTTTCATATGTTTGAAATCTAGAAGTGTATTTTTCTGATGCCACCCTTCTAGATACGTGCATGATAATAATACATGCATTCCAGGTACTAAGGCTTGGTAAATTAATGTGTGTGTCCTTTCTTTACAGTTACAGTAAATTTTGTGGGGTTTTTTTTCTTTGGCCAACCGTCCTGTCACTACCAAGGATCAGTTTATCTGCTTTGTTTCTTTCTGTCACCGTCTGCTATGTCTGTGTATGTTTTTCGTCTTATATGTGTGCCATCGCTCCATCTTTCTCTAAGATCCCAGAGGAAAAGGTGTTTTTCAAATGACAGATCCTCAAAATGCATAATTTCCATGCCACACATACTGTGGAGGCTTACGGTGTACCAGCAGAGGTGGAGCTGTTCACACTAGTCAAAAAGCTTTTACCTGCTTTGTACCTGACACAGATCCAGGCTGAAATTTAGAATAACTGTCAGGCAAGATTGTCGCTCTTTTCTTCTTACTCAGTTTCAAGTGTTTTCAGTGAGACAAGTGAAAAGAAGCACTCTGACTAAGAGGGCTTGCTTCACGTCGCAGACAATTAAACAGGAAAAGAGTGAATTCTACTATTCGGTAGTTTGGTAAAGTTGCTTCAACTGCTGAATACTCAAATCAGTTTCCAAAGTGAAGGTATTTATAACATAGAATAATGCAGCTTCAAAGTTAAGAGTCTTGAATTCTAATCATTTCCCTTGGTTAACATTTAGTCATGCTTGCAAATTAGTTAGCTGCAGCATTGTTGGCCTGAAAATGTTTAGAGAGACAGCTTATTTTTTATACGTCAACGCATATTTTCTTGAAGACACTACTGCAACTATTGCCAGATTTTTGGACAGTTACCTAAAAAAAAAGCCCCATTTTGTCCCCTCAGTGCACATAAGCAAACTTGCCTGGACCACCTCTGCAAAGACAGTCAGCAAAGAGTGTATTTGCACATTAAAGTCCACTGTGGGTGTTTTAGCTGTGTCAGGCTTTCTGCAGAAACAGCCAATGAACGGAGCGATCGTTGGTTTCTTGATCTTGTCAGTATGCGCACTCTGCCTCCTCCTGATTCTGGAAAAGACCCTCTGCTCAAGCAGGAGCTGCTAGTTTTGGTCTCGGACACAGACATTAAGTCCAAGCAGAAGTATGTTTTACCTTGCAGCAGTTAGTTTTGTGGTTTTGGTGTCACTTGAGGGACTCGCTGCTCAAAAGCAGACTGTAAGCGTTCAGATAGCTGGGAACATCACTGGACTCGAAGGTAAAATTAGATTTATAGTATTGCTGTGTGTGAAGAAACATTTAACTTCTTTACTGTGACTTCATGTCGTCTTCATACTATAACTGTCTGTAAGTAGTGGGTGCAAATCTACAACAACAGCACTTATTCTTTCCATTCACTGTTTCCTAGCTTACCTACTTAGCATGAAAGGTAATTTCGATGTTGTCATATGTTGAACCATGCTGACAAACTTCTTACCAGTCTTTCCTTCATCCATCTCATGTGGCATTGTATTATTTGTGGTTTTGAAAATGATGTGAATCTCAGTCCATGGACATTCTCATGCTGTGATGTTGGATCAATGTTGTCCTCATGTTCCATGTTGGTCCATTTCTAATCTTCAATCTGTGTTTCTCTTTAATAAATTAAGGCGTATGTATCCAGTGTAAAGTAACATTCCCATGTTTCTGTTTGTCTCTATCTCTCAGCTCGTAAGCAGGAGATCATTAAAGTGACTGAGCAGCTGATTGAAGCCATCAACAATGGAGACTTTGAGGCCTACACGTTAGTTTGATTTACTGATCATTGAAATACCTGAAAGACTTCTACTTGTAATTCCACATGCTCACATCTTTCCATGACTCTAATATGGCTTTCTGTTGCACTATTTCAGGAAGATATGCGATCCTGGTCTCACATCCTTTGAGCCTGAGGCCTTGGGCAACTTGGTGGAGGGCACTGACTTCCACCGCTTCTACTTTGAGAACGGTAAGGAGTTTCTGTTGGAACTTAACGTAGTGTATTCTCTGGACTGTCAGTATAAAAAGAACATTAAACCCAAGAGTTGTTGTCTCTAACAGTGAAACTAACAACCATTTTCATAGTTGATTAATCTGTCAATTATTTTCTCGATTAATCAATCAGCTGTTTGATGTATAGAATGTTAGAAAAGGGTTTGAAGTGTTTATCCAAGTCCAAGATGCTTATTACTTAAGGAATGTCTTAATCAAGACATAACCCCAGTCTAATCCGGATCATTTAATAATTTAGTAGTTTTCCTTGATAATACATTCTTAAAGTATTGTCAGTTAGCTGTAATACCTCATTGAGCCACCAGGTGAGGCCCCTTTTTGTTTAATATTGTAGTGAACAGAGGTGGAGGGCAGTTCTGTGGGTTTAGCTATTAAAGAGGCACCATGAGAAAGTCTTCTGTGATGCTTAATGACCTCTGGCTGGAGCGCATCTGTTAAATCAAGCTGGGATGAGCTTGTATAGTGTTGCAATGGCAATTTCAACACAGAACAAATGTCCGGTGTGCCAAACATATTATAAAATTCTTAATAATTGATTGAAGATGCTGCAGTTATTAAGAAAATTATTTAAATTTACAACACCTGTGTGACAGCAGATATAAACAAAGGACTTTAGGATCGAAATCGAGGCATCCCTGTTATTACTTGTCAAAAGCAGGAGTGAACTCTGTGATTGTCTATATTCCGAAGAACTCTCTGAACTCTAAGTGTACCTCTAACTTGTTGCGAAGAGATCTGCTGAAGTGAGAGAAGTTGTTCATGCGTGGTAATTGTAGAATGTTCTGTTACACCTCAGAGGAGCCGTCACATTCAGTCATTAGCTGTCACATTTGCATTAGCTGTCACATTTCCTCTGCAGCTCTGGCCAAGGGGAAGCAGCCCATCCACACCATCCTGCTCAACCCCCACGTCCACCTGATCGGAGACGAGGCCGCCTGCATCGCCTACATCCGCCTCACCCAGTACATCGACGGCAGTGGCATGCCTCGCACCATGCAGTCAGAGGAGACGCGCATCTGGCATCGCCGCGACAGCAAGTGGCAGAACATCCACTTCCACCGCTCCGGCTCGCCCACCGTGCCCACCAAGTAAGCTTAATGCCGCATAAACATTGAATTGAAAAACTTTTTTTTTTTCTTCAAAAATCTACCATCATTATCTGGATATGTGAAGCAAACAAGATGGCATACTGTTGGCAAAGGCTCTATTCCATGACTTGTTTTTAATTGTCAGGGGAATTTTCAATGTAGTTTTCCTACTTTTGGAATGTAATCCACAAGTTCTGGTCTCATTTTAGCTCTCTGTCAATTAAGGTGCAAAATTTCATTAAAACACCATAGTATAGTATGTCGTCCAAAATTTCACTAAATCATCATAGTATAGTACGTCGTCCAGAATCCAATCAGAAACGTCATAGTATAGTATGTCGTCCAAAATCCAATCAGAAACGTCATAGTATAGTATGTCGTCCAAAATTTCGTCAAAAACGTCGTAGTATAGCATGTCGTCCAAAATTTCGTCAAAATCGTCATAGTATAGTATGTCGTCCAAAATTTCGTCAAAATCGTCATAGTATAGTATGTCGTCCAAAATTTCATCCAAAACGTCATAGTATAGTATGTCATCCAAAATTTCAGCAAAATCATCATAGTATAGTATGTCGTCCAAAATTCTATTAAAAACATCGTAGTATAGTATGTCGTCCAAAATTTCACTAAAACGTTGTAGTATAGTATGTCGTCCAAAATTTCATCAAAATTATCGTAGTATAGTATGTCGTCCAAAATCCAATCAGAAACGTCATAGTATAGCATGTCATCCAAAATTTCGGCAAAATCGTCGTAGTATTGTATGTCGTCCAAAATTCTATTAAAAACGACGTAGTATAGTATGTCGTCCAAAATTTCGGCAAAATCGTCGTAGTATTATGTCGTCCAAAATTTCGGCAAAATCGTCGTAGTATTATGTCGTCCAAAATTCTATTGAAAACGTCATAGTATAGTATGTCGTCCAAAATTTC